>OMKR01050462.1:10088-23581 GCA_900302355.1 Cyttopsis rosea
CCTCTTCTATTACTTCTGAATCTACACTTCAGTGCTTCAGCAAAGGGATCGAAGTGGAGGGGCACATAAAAGGTATTTAGAGCCAATAATTGTACCTATTTAGGATAGCACTAAATGTGTTACTTGTAAATGTGAAAGATTATTTAAAGTTTATCATTCGGTATCAAAACACTAAATCTATCCTACTGTGCTTATCATCATAGAAAACACTTATTGTTCTGTATCAAGACAGTCAAAATATTACTAGCACCAGACAGTCCTTGATAGTTCTATGAGACTAGTTAAGGGTGTTTGGTCCATGAGTCCGTTTTTCTCCTTTCTGTCATTCTGGTCTCCAGTAAGATGTTAAAGTCATCTGGTCTGGCCCAGGGGAGCGTCAGTGGCGAAGATCCCTCTGATGCCGACACTGGATCAGAGGCAGCGGCCCAGACCGATAGGTTTGGATTCATTCTGGCCAATGGTTCCACAGCTGGGTGAGTAGCCCAGAGGGTTACCGCTGCTCCTGGGAGTACAAAACAGCACTGGCTTCAGTTCTCTTTGTTCTTATAATCACAACATTATTATCAAATAATCTATCCATCCATATCTATCTATCTATCCATCCATCCTTATCATATTTTCAGAATGTGATTGATACTTGATATGGGATACATTATCCTTCCTATTTTATTGTGTGCACTTAACTGTTTATTGTATATTTCACTTTTCCCCAGATATTGCCACTTATCATTTTTCTATTTCTATTCTATGTTATAATTATTACTACCTATTGTTTTTTATATCAGCTGCTGGGACATTGCAATTTCCCTCTGGGGATGAATCAAGTATCTATCCATCGATCTATCCATCTATCCATCCATGTATCCATCTGTCTATCTATCCATCCATCTATCGCAATGAAGTACCAAGTAGACAACTAGGTACACAGACACAAAGGTGTTAAGTAATGACCGTAATCGTTCATTTAAATTACGTATTAGTAAGGAAGTAGTAGAAATGAAGAAGTATGCATATTTCAAACGTCATACCACTGTGAGTTACTCATAGTACTTACTAGGACAGACAACACTTCAAATTCTCAGTGTGTTGGCAGAAAAGCCACTGGAAAATATCAATGAACAATGAAAGAAAACTATATCGTGAAATGCAGAGGAAATCAGAGAGCCGAGGCACGACAAGGCCACCATACAACCATTAACACGAGTCACCTGTTGCCGTGCCGATCTTATTGATAGTTGCCTGACCCGTTGCTACGACAACTTGCAAACCGCCAACGCGTGGTTTTCCTGTTTCCTGTCTTGTTTTGTGTTTTTTTCTTCGCAGCTCGTTATATAAACACACAAAGGTGAAATCATGCTGCTACAGTGTAACTCAGCACATTTAGTTGTGTTTTATGCAATAGTGTCGTGTGTAATGTGCTGAATTCAAACCACTCTTGTAGAGCAGCATAATGTATAATAACACTGTGCTTCGAGGAAGATTAAGGGAGACAAACAAAGTCCACGTCACCACATGGTGTTGTCGTTGAACTGCCTTCCGTCTTGTGTGAGCAGCGTGGGTCCGTCCCCTGAGCTGGTCAGACAGAGAGAGGCCAAGTGGATCAGCATCATCCACCAATGGGATCACACATTAGAGAAGAAGAACAGCAAAGTATGTTGGCTGAAGAAGACTCTTTCTCCAATCTGTGAATCCTCTTTTGTCGATGTTGAGTGTTCTTATTATGGGGAACGCCAGTGGCGGTGGTGGGAAAAGTACTAATATCCCATATTTAACTTGAAGTGTGAATGACCCCAGAAAAATGGTACTGACAAAGTCTGGTAAAAGCAAACTCCTCTCCTCCATTCAACATTCCATCCCAGAAAAAGCATTAGAATACTTCATATAAAATGTACTCAAGTGATCAAAATGATCTACTTATTCATCCTCATAACCTCATAGCAAGGTCTGAAGACAGTACATCCTTAACGGATCAACCTCGATAGATCAAGATGAAAAGTGTTTATAGTGCAGTTTTGGCTGCCCTGAATATTTCCTGTAATTGTCAGCAAGCTCAAACCTAAACGTTAGTTACAAAATTATTGTAGTGTTTGTGTTAGAAAAATAAAAAAGAGGAAAAAGATATGAGATAAGATATATGCTTTGAAACAGCTCACTACAGTTCTTTTCAAAGTTAAAATAAATATACAATTTCTTCCCACCCCTGAAAACAAATAATATTTTTGGGCTGTTTATCATTGTCATGTATCCGCTTTGTGCTGACTCTGTGTTCTTCCATTTCACCTTTTACCCCTTTCCATCTTCCGTAAGGTTAAGGAGCAGTGTCAGAAGGGAATCCCAACATCGCTCAAAGCAAAGTGCTGGCCTCTGCTGTGTGGAGCCGCCGACCGGATGAAACGTCACAAGGGTGTCTACCAGGTAACATGGATAAAAGACGCAAGAGAAGGAATATGATTATGGAAGGGTTGGTGTACGCAGAATTATGGCCAAGGTTGGTGGATGAAGAGGCATCCATGACAGGCTTCCCCTTTGGTGACAGAGCTACAGTCCCCCTTCTTTCTGTGTTTCAGTCTCTGGACTCGCAGCCTGCTCTGCAGATCTGGTTGGATGTGATAAAGAGGGACCTGGACAGACAGTTCCCTTTCCATGAGATGTTTCTCTCCAGGGATGGGCACGGGTGAATAAACATTATATTCCCATCAATAAAAGGAAGTATCCCAGACTTCCCTATACATAATCAATTATTTTTCATTGGTTTTAGTCCTTTTAAAGAAAATTGTAACTGTATTCAGTACTTAAGGGTTGTAGAAACAGGAGAAGACCACCAGAAGAAGTAAACTACAGTAGTTAAACATATACTGTAATAACACTGAGCAATTATTTGGTAGAAAGCCAGTCCATCACTCAAAAAAACCATTGTCTATCAAGTTGAAGTGTGGTTATACATGATTTTTGCTTTTGTAGGCAGCGTGAGTTGCTCCGGGTTCTGAAGGCCTACACCCAGCACCAGCCCAATGAGGGCTACTGCCAGGCTCAAGGGCCAGTGGCTGCTGTGCTCCTGATAAACATGCCAGCAGAGGTACTAATCCACAGACCAACCCATCTGTTTACAATGCTGCAGCTGCAGCATTGAAGAATTGAAAGAATATTATAAGCCAGAGGAATTTAATTATCATTCACAGTGGGAAATCTATCATAATCAAAGTTTATCTAAACCAAGATTAACTGTCTCAATTTCCCCATGTGGCACCTGTGCTACCTGCAGTGAGATAAAATTTCCTACTGAAAAACATCTTGATTTATATAAATTTTGCTAAAGATATGTTGTACACTATACAGACAATTTATTCTGGTAAACACCCAAGGAAATTATATAGCTCATGTGTATCAAGCGGACAACAATGTCCTATGCTTGATAAATGTCACTACTGTATGAGCAAAGAAACACAGACATCGTGAAATCTGGTCTTTGAGAATCTCTCGCCCCATCTGACCGTCAGGAAGCCTTCTGGTGCCTGGTGCAGATCAGTGAACAGTACCTGCCTGGATACTACAGCCAACTGCTGGTGAGCATCAAAACTTGACAACCAGTCTGCACAACGTCCGGAGCTTTGCTTGTTGTTTGAAGACTCTGATCTTCTGCTGATGGATCCAATAGGAGGGAGTCCTGTTTGATGCACCCATTCTGACCTGGGTCCTGAAGAGGGCTTGTCCGGCTGCCCACAGACACCTGCAGCTTCATGGCGTGGAGCCGCTCATGTTTGCCACCGATTGGCTGATGTGTCTGTTCACACGCCACCTGCCCTTCAACACCCTGCTTAGGGTCTGGGACCTCTTCTTTGGCTACGGTACATCACCATTCAAAATGAGAATGGCATGACACAAATGGATTCACTACATGTTTCCTCCAAGGCTGCATACAAAGCTCTTCTTCTAAATTTGTCCTTTTCAAATTCCCCCCCCCACTGTAGGAGTGCGGGTGCTGTTCCAGGTGGCGGCGGTGCTAGTGCGGAGAGTGCTGGGTCGAGCCGAGCAGAGGCGGGAGTGCCAGGGCCAAATGGAGACCCTGGAGAGGCTGAGGGGCATCAGGGAGCAGATCAAACAGGAAAACGAGGACAACTTCATAGCAGAGGTAAAAATAAATAAACAAAAACATACAACAAAAAAGAGGAAGGATTTTACCAGGGCATTGATCAAAGTAATAGGGATAGAATTCCCCTGCAGATAGTGCTCAATGTTTTTTCTGTAACCTCAGTCATGGAACAGACAATGACGTTGTGCTGTTTTGCGGACCGTGTTTGTTGCTGAGCAGGTGGTGCAGGAGTAAGGAACTGAAGTGCAATAATGCAGAAAAAAAACCGTCTGAAAATGATATGATATGATGATGAATTACATTAATATTATATTCCCCTTCCTTTCCCTCTGCTTGCCTCAGGTCTGCTCCGTGTCGCTGTCTGAGAGTGATCTGAATAAACGGACAGAAAAGGAGCTGGCGAAGTGGAGGAAAGAACGACCCTCATCCACCTTTGACCCCAGAGATCGCTGCCATGGCTACGGGGCGGCGTGCATGAGGGTGAGGGAAAGAGAGAAAGAGCGGGGCAAGAAGGAAAGAGAGATGGGAAACCTTTCTGTTCCTCTCCTTCGCTCAGCCTCCATAATCTCCCTCTCCCCATCCCTCCTCCGCAAGCGGTGGAGAAAGGGGAGCAAGGCAGAAACGAGTGACTGGCACGGAGGAGGGGAAGTTGTGAGGAATCTCTCCATGGGAGTGAGGGGGTTGGGAAGGGAGATGTGGACAGCCAGAAGACCACAGCGTGCGCAAAGCATTGAAGAAGAACAGCTCAAGGCTCCGGAGGGACGACAACATCAGATAGATACTAATTTTATACAACCAAGTGAAGTAAAAGACTTGTGTTTACCAACTGCTGCTGTGAAAGAGAGTAGAGAACTCAACGCTCAAGGGGAGACTTTACAAGTAAAACCTGGAAAACAGCCTGAAAACATTGCGGTCGACATGGCCCAACAAGAGACTGAACATTGTGATGAGGAAGACAGAACTACAGAGAAAGAACCACCAGTTGAAGTTGAACCCACCCCTGAGCGCAAACTCTGTACTAATACAGAGGACACAGAGCTGAGGTGCAACAGCCAATTGCATCTCCTGGAAGACCCGAGTTCCAAGAGGAACCAAGAAGCGGAAGTGGAGAACACTTTAGAAATGGAAAAGCAGGTGGCAGAAGAGGAAAATGCAGTTTTCACTGAAGAAAAACAGAGCCAGATAAATACAGACACTGAAAGCGATACACATACAGATACAGGGACACGAGCAGTAGTAGGGATAACTAATGGACAGACTGACAGAGAACCAGAGTGGGAGACAAAAACGGAAAATGCACAACAAATAGAGACACATGTACACACTGGAGTGACAACACAGTGCGAGTGTGCAGTACAAAACAGGGCCAAGTTAAATCGACCCTCTATCATACAGACAGAGGAAGACAAGCAGGAAGATGCATCAAAAGTAAATGACACAGATACACAGGACAGATTAACTCGAACAGAACTGAAAGAAGAGTCCCACACCCTGGCAGAAAACAACAGAGAGATAGAGACACGGGAGAGCGGGGAGGAAAATACAGAAATGCAGGAACAAACTCAAGTAGCTACTCAAACAGAGGAAGAATGCATAGGTTTGCACACAAACAATACAATACAAGAGACAAAGCCAGAGGAGGAGACACAGGAGCTAACCAAAGCCGTTAAAGAGAAAGAAGAGAATGACTTTGTAATACAAAGAATTACAGAACCAATGGTAGAGACGAACACATCAGCCTCAACCCAACAAGCGGCTGAAGTGTCACACAAAGAAATAGTTTCAGATGTGGGGACAGAGACTGAGGAAGACAGAGCCACAAGTGCTTGGAGCCAGAAACGCACAGGGGCCGCACGAACAGAAACCGAGTCGCACCCACAGGCTGCTGATTCGACCAAACCTCAAGGAATGACGCACACTTTGACAGAGTGTGCAAAGCTAAACTCCACAGCAGAGCCCAGCGACAAAATGAGCGATGAGCCGCTTGCAGCTGAACAGTTTTCCACCAGCGATATGGAGGAAAGGATAGAAAGTGCTGGAGAAAATATTGAGAGAGCAGAGCCTCCGCGCACACAAGAGCGCCACATGGTGGACAGTGAAAGCTGTGCGAGGGAGCCTCAGCTCCAGGACCGCCCCCCTCCTTTCAGAGAACACGTACGTAAGCCGAGTGACCCAGAGATGACGCTTGTGGCCAGGCGACGCGCACACACATGCTCCGGTGATTTCCGTGCGATCAAGGCGTCCAGTTCCCAGCGCTCCAGGTTACCTTGGAGACTCTCTGAAGATCTCTTCTCTTCCTCGCAGCGAGACGCCCAACCCCGGCCCATCACCTGCCGACACGCAGAGGAGCCAGAACACATGAGCCAGTCTAGCCCCGCCCCCATTCGCTGTGGCCCAGAACAACTTGACACCATTAGTTCTAGAGCGTCATCAGTTCCTGTCCCGTCAGGGCCTAAAGAGGAGACTGGAAGGAGTGAGAGGCGGGAAGGGGTGAAACAGAAAGAGAAGCCAGCAGGCACCCCAAAAGGTCTGGGTCTATTCCGCAGGCTGAGAGGAGGGCAGCAGGGGCCCAAATTCCAAATCCCAAAAATACTGATTCAGGACTTTAGCGATGGAGTGCAGTTGGAGTGTACAGTCGAGGAGGAGCAGCAGGAGAAACTGAGCTCGAGGGAGCGGAGGAGGAGGAGGAGGGACAGGGAGAGAAGGGAGAAAGAGGAGGCAAAGATAAGAAAGAAAAGAGAGAAGGTGCTCGAGAGGGAGAGGAAGAAGCCGCAAGCGAGGGGGAAAAGCTTAGAGACGTGGAGAGATGCTCCTCATCCTGCTGGAAGCGACTCACACACGCCGGCCTCCAAAATAAGCTCCGCTCCACACGCAGACTTTTATTTCTAACTTACCAACTCTTGGTTTGATGCAAACCTTTGTTGTGTACATAAAACCATTATATTTTAAATGTTGAACATTTGTTTTATTTTTTCATGTGCTGTACATCGATCAACACATCCAAGTCCAATTTCTCTTCATAATCGTAGAATTTGCAAGTCTGACGCCATTGTCATTTCGGTCCATAAACGTGCCTATTCTGTTATAATTTATCCATTGTTGAGAAAATAAATTGTTGAATGGCAGTAAAGACATTATTCACATGTGTCAAATCTGAAAATAAATGAAGAGCAAGTGCGCAACTGTTCATATCTGTGCTCGCAATGAACTCCGAAAGGTCACACAGTCTCTCCAATCAGGCATGAGTCCACCTTAAGGAGATGCAGCATCATCTTCACTGTCGCTGGCTAGAACTTCCTGACTTGTCGTGGTCCGATTGGTCGTCTGAGGAGAAGCGGGGAACACCGATCCGAAGAACATGGAGCGGAACTGTAGGAGTAAAGTCAGAAATTTTAGAGGTTATCTTATCTTAAGTTACATTTAAAAACCTGGGGGGGGGTGTTCTGTGATGACCAACCGCAGGAGGTTTTGGGAAAGTCTAAAGGCTCATATGGTTGGGGTAGGAGGCAAAGTCGTCTCAGAATAGACAACAATATTCTTTAGACTGTTGTAGAATTTTATATATGATCAACTTTAGTATAACTCTAACCTTTCCAATAGACTAACCTGTTTTATAAGTATCACGCAACTCATACCTGGCGTATGGGCCCACGTGGTTTTGTATTAAATGGTATAAAATTTTTGTCCTATTGTCAGATTGAAATTTCTTCATTAAGGATTAGATATTTCTACATTAGATACCATGAGGATAATTGTAATCCAATTGTAAATACATTATTTAAATGCCATACAAAAGACAACTCTCTCTCTTGGTTTAAAAACAAACAAACAAACAAACAAACAAACAGGAACTAAGTGTTTAATCAGGGGCCAAACAATTGGTGAAGCAGCCTATTCTAAGACGATGTAGTTTGCAAAACCAAGCACCAACCTTTTTATTTGGTGGTCTTTCTGGGTTATTCACCTCTTCGCCATCATCTTCCTCCTCCTCTTCGCTGTGTGGCCTGCTCCTGTGTTTGGCTGCAGATGACTGGTTGTTTGAAGCCGTGTGACAGGGTGATGCGGCTGTGGTCGGTCCCGAGGCCGAGGGCTCCGGTCCTAATGTGGTATCCATGGCAATGAGGTACGAGTCCATGTCATCATTCATGAAGTCATCAGGTGGGGGTGGAGGTGTACAAGCTCTGCAGCGTAGAGGAGAGCAGGAGCATGTGAGGGCGTAGACTTTAATACGATTTGCATTGTGAGGTGAGGCAATAAAGGCAGAAGTGTAAATTCCGCCACTAGGGGGTGTAAGCACCAGAGCCAATCAAAGAATCACAGAATAAGAAAAGGAGGGCTCAATAGGACAGCTCTTTACCGTTTAGTGCTTTGTTGATGGCCGTTGGAATCATCAGAAAGCGTGGCCAGCACAAAATTTCCTTCCAGAACGCTGTCTGTTACCGAGAGCACCACAGGTCTGACAGGCAGAGATATACTAATTATGCATTAAGAGTGATAACAAAACCAATGTAAAGTAACAGGATCACTGTCTATGTGTGTTTGTGTTAAGAATGTTCATAATTAATTGATAAGTACAACTATGATCCAGTCAATCAAGCACAACACTTTGAAAGAATAAATTGTCACCAAGACTAATGTGTAATTATTTTATTGGACCACCAGATGGAGCAAAAATGCAAACTGGACCCAAAGATGGCCTGACCAGGCCAGAAGAGGCCACAAGTAACAGCCACTAATAGCTCTACAACACCGGGAACCTACATAAGATGTAAGACTTGAATATGCTTGCATTTCTTGCCAAAAATGCCTCAGATAAAAATTCTACATTTGTGCTTTGCTGATTTTTCAGAGAGAAACTCCACCGGTAGCACAAAAAGAAATTGTAAATAATGTTTTTTATTTACAAGGGCACTAGTATATTGTTTTGTTTTGAGGTAATAAGGACAGTAGACAGTAAGTTAACAGTAAATTGAAATAAAGTAGATGACTTGTGGAATAATATTAATTTTATTGAGCAATTAATTTAATTAGCCACACTATTTTGTAGGGTTAGGGTTTCTAAGGTTATGAGTCAGGATTATGTTATTTAGAAAATCAACACATAGGCTAATATTGGTCTTTGTAATACATGTTGCATAAATGTCTATAAAATACAGGACACTGGTTGGCCATTCTTGCCTGAATATTGTTATTGTTATGACGGAATTATTCTTAACCATTATTGATTATTAATCAATTAATCAATTGATAAATTAATCAATTAATCTATTAAAAGGATTATCACAAACATTTCTTTTTGCAAATGTGCATCCACAGTTTGTATGTTTCCTCACCTGCCTGGTGCATCAAAGTACAGGGAGATAGGGAGACCAGTCGACTCTGCGAACACCAATAAACCCTAAAAAGAAGACAAGAAATTAGCGAGGACTTTAAATCAGTGTAATACTGTACCGAACAAACAAACCTCCCGAATAGTTTTTAAAATTATCTCTCTCCCCCTCTATGGAGATCAACATTTTTTACCTATTTGTGATTAAAGTAACAAACAACAAACAAAGTAATAAAACCAAACATTTAGGATTTAGAGCAAAGAATAAAGGTATTGCCTCAATACTTATTCTTTGCTCTGCATTCCCATCCTTTGCAACTTCTTTGGCTTACTGGACACATTTTTTGTCATCCTGACTCACCCGTAGCTCCTTCAGACAAAAGGTGATGCTGCTTTGAGTTTTAACTGAAAAGTGGTCAAACTCATCTGAGGACATACACATCTCTGTCAGCATCGCCCTGGACGGCTCTGCGAGGAAAGAAGTAAAGGAACAAAAGCCCAATTTACACAACCTACAGTATCCAAGCCGGCATCGTTGTGCCTTCATTCCGCATCTCTGCTCTGTGTAAAAGGTACGGAGATGAAATGGGGGTTGCAGAGTTGACCAGCCTCTGTACCGGCAGTAGAGGTAGTAACAGAGGCGAAACGGAGCCGACCGACCGTCTGTGTGAAAAGGGACAGCCGGCAAGCTGGCTCAGAGGAACTGAGCCTTGTCATAGCGCTATTCCTCTAAAATTCCAATTGAAATTGATATGCTTTATTAATTATTATTATAACAATAATAATAATAATAATAATAATAATAATATATTTTTTATAGTATTGTATGCTCAATTTTAGAACTAGAGGGGTGCATTACACACGTCCTTTACGGAGTTCCGTATGGCGTCCCGGACACAAGAACCCTAACCTAATGTTATTAAATCAGTGATAATTTTCAACCTGTCCTAATAATAAATAAAATAATAAAATAGCCTCCAGAGAAGGAAGGAACTTTCTCCACCCGGTCTCTCCCTGTCTGCATGTCTCCGCGCTTCAGCAACACCGGTCCACAGCTACGCTATCAGCACCATCCTCATTGAGGCTATTAAATTAAATAATTTTAAATAATAAGTTCATTAAATCATTGTGATCATTTTCACCCTGTCTTTCTGGTCAACACTGTGGTCTACGTCACGCGCCATGATCACGCCCCCGTGATTCCGGGAAGCCGGCAACGCGGTGTGCTGTCTAAAACCACACACGGGGACGGCAACATGCCGGTTTTGTTTGGTTCAGTGTAAAAAGGCAAAACAATAATATAGACGTGTCGTCTTTGCGGCATTATTGTGGAATCTCTGTGTAAAAAGGGCTAAAGAAATAAAATGGAGGAAAGAAGAACAACAAGAAAGAAAAAGTACAAGATTCTGGGTAAAATGGCGGGAAGATAAAATGAAGCAATGACGCAATGACGATTTTGGTGGTGTTGTTTTAAGCCGCTTACACTCAAATGCTGCAAGTCTTTGTTCACAGGAAATGTATATGGAGACAGAAACACGGTCACCTGCGTCTTCTACATGGTTCTTAAACCACACCCGCTCATCGCTCACAGTCACAGTCACTTCTTCCAGAGAGGGAGGGAAGTTCAATACAGTGTCCACCAGCACCCTGAGTGGGGGTAGAGGAGGGGGCAAGAGACAAGAACAAGGGATGTGGTGAGCACCCTGACAGACATGAAGCACAGGTACAGGAGTGAGACAAATGGAGAGACAGACACCACGCTGTCTTGACAAGATGTATCAGAAATAGATGGATGGAGGTTAAAACAAAGTCAAAAATGAACAGACCTGGGCTGGACTCTGAGCACATTATCAGAGCTGTCCTTGTCAAATACTGCCTGTAGACTCTCACTGTCTTGGAAGGACAGATTATGAGTCTTCAGCAGCCCTGCAAAAGACACAGGCACGTGCATGTTAGTGCACACACATACGTCAATTCAAATACGTGATTTAAAAAAACAACAACAAAAAACACTTTTTAAGCCATCTAAAGACGTAAAGATATAGCGGAGACATAAACGGAAAGCACATACCATGTTTACAGTGGAGGGTGAAGGTGAGCCGATTCTTCTCACTGTCCAACTGCATGTGACACTTTTCCACAGTCTTCTCCAGAGAGGCCAGAGACCTGAAGACTGCCTGCACACTCTTCACCAACAAAGAAGAGTGTTATGTGAAAGTTTAAAGATCTACAAAGCCACATGCTGCTCTTTGCAGTTACTCTTAAACTCTCAATACCTTAATGGTCATTTTGCATCGGAAGGTGTGTCCATGCGGAACGGTGTACCTGCACAGAAATAAAGAAGGGTCAGAAAGGATGAAAAGAAAAAAAAAAGGAGCAATGTGAAATATGGAAATAATATAACTTTGTAAATTTGCTGTGCTGACTCTGCCATTGAAGCCACTGGCCCTGAGGAAATTTGTTAGATCAATCTTATTTTAACAGCAATTTACTCTCCTCATGTAAGGGTCTTTATCAGGGTTTGTGGACTCTAGTGACACACCCGGAGAGATGTCGACATACAGCTTGGGAAGCTGACGTCACATTGCTGGAGCAAGCTGCCGTATAGGATCACTCGCATTGGCATCGCATTGGTGGTCTGTATTTTTGCATTAAAAGACGGCTTGGAAGTCTTGTTAGGTGAAAAACTGCCACAGAAAATTTTGCAACCATCTTGTGTGAAAACCCGACCCTCCGTGTTCTCCCTTCCTTTCTCTATTTTTGTGCATTTCATATATTTTAGCTATTTCTCTATGCAATTGAATGGAAGTGATCCTCCAAAATTGGCGACCATAGCCATAGGAGTCCATAGCACAAATTGTAATATATACACTGTACCTGCTGAAGAAAAGAGGTGAAAAGAGGAAGCAGGCGTAAGCAGATCGAGAAGAATTCACAGACCTCAGGGCCAGCTGCAAGAAAGAACAGAAATAACAGAACAGATGATCCGTTAAATGTAAATGACGAGTCACCGATTTACAAATACGAGTTTGCCAATAAAAGACGCTTCACTGTACAACGTTTAAAGATCTGCTCACCCCATCCTCCTGAGGTTCGAGGTACAACTCATCTCCTATCCTTGACAGTGAGTGAATAGCTTTGGCCAGCACTGGGCATCGAGGATGTGTACACACACACACACACACACACACACAAAATTATATTTGTATTTAAATGTGCAGTGTATAGAATTTAGAGACATCTAGCGGCGAGGCTGCAGTTGCAACCAACTGCCTGTAGGAGAATCTACGGCGGTCGCGAAACTCGCAAAAAAGAAAAAAAGTCCCTCTCTAGAGCCAGTGTTTGGTTTGTCCGTTCTGGGCCACTGTAGAAACAACATGGCCGCCTCCACGGAAGGCGACCCGCTCTTATGTAGATATAAACGGCTCATTCTAAGGTAACGAAAACACAACGATTCTCATTTTCATGGGATTATACACGAGTTAAAACACACTTATGAATATTATATTGCATTTCTGCCAAGTCCGTTCCACTAGATTCTACACACTGCACCTTTAAGAGCGGAACCAAAAATGGTAACGTGCAATAAAACCCCAAAGAAATAACCACAGGGGGGTTGGGCGGCATGCAATACAACCACAACTCCGCACCCAATTCATATTCACACTCAAAATAGGAAATTGTGCAGAGGAAGTTTGCATATATATAGACACATGCAACACAAAACGGGAGTATCTGTGGTTATTATCATGTAATGTACATAAAGCACCAACGTTTACCTTTCACATTTCCTCCCGTCACGACGCCATCCATTTTAGGCAGAACGCCGACGACAAGACCTTGACTGTAACGGGAGGCAGGTTCCTCGCCAGGGCTAAGGCTTAGCTAAAGCTACCCGACGCGCAGCTCGGCCGCTGCGGCTGGAACCGCCCTCCATGGAGAACATTACCGAACGTTGTTATTATTATTTTCCCGGAGGCGTCTGTTTTTCACGCCGGAACACGCGCTTTAATTGCATCGCGGAGACACATTGTTTACGCCGCCATGTTTGGACGCGCGCGCCCAAGCCGACAG
>OMKR01050463.1:0-10690 GCA_900302355.1 Cyttopsis rosea
TTCCACACCAGCGGAACCCGCCTTGTCCCCACAATGAGGAGAGCCATCGCTATGACTCTTTTTTTTTCTTTCCGCAGGGACTGACCGTGTCCACCTGGAACGTATAGGTACATGTGTGAGGCACCGAAGAGGAACATGCTACAACTGGACTTTTCCCTTCTTCCAGTCTGTGAATCTCATCCAGCTCGTAACAGCTCTTCCTCCTCCTCGTCCTCGCCGGCTGCCCAAGCTGACCTCCCCCCAACCATGTAATAGGACAACGTGCGCGTGCCGCTCTCCTCGCGGCCTCCATGAGTTTACCTGAGGGTGCACCAGTCCTCCCTGGAAGGTAAGGAGAACTGCCCAACTGGTTTGGCCCCTGTGGCTCTGGTCTAGTCTGGTCTGGTCTGGAACCAGTACGAGAACAGGGGGAGATTAGAGGTTAACAAATGAAACGCAGGGATTGGGGCTGCCAGTGCCAACAGCTTTGACATTTACAGATATCCCTCATGTCATTTCACTTGGTCGCTTTTGTTACCCAGTGATAAGAAATAATACAGTGTAGCATGTATAACCCTTAAAAATAAATCTGCAAACTCATGTTTCATTTGCTCTGGCAGATACGTCTGGCCCCCCTCCCATTCAAACAGATTTCCACCCGGCCTGGAAATGATCGGGCCAATCACAACCGTTTATCTAATATGGGGCGGGTTTGATGCGTCTAGAACTGCCGCTCTCCGGCTCTGCAACTGGATGGTATTGAACCAGCGAGTATGCAGCGCTACATTACACGTGTCGTTGCTCTGATTGGTTGTAGGTCTATCCAATTGCACCCAGAGACATTTTGGTCTGCGCGCCTTGGTAACGTCCCTTAGAAATCGAAAATGAATTGAGAGATCCCAGACTAATACGCATTTGCGAATTGGTCTGGCGATGTCAGGCTAGCATTGACCTGTGCAGTTCTCAACAATGGATGGGTGATTATTCCCCTTTTTCTGCCGCCTCGGTCTTTGATTTTTGTAGGGTAGTAATAACTTTCTGTAGCCCCCTTTTCTCAAGATTATTGTCTTTACTTGAAATCAGATAATCAATGTGTCGGTCGATAATGACGGAGGGTGTGGTGAAAGTAGACTTTGTTGTTCATCGGACGAGGCGTGTTTTTTATTTCACAGAAATCAATTACCTTCAAATTTCAGCACGTCCGGTCAATTGAAGGCCCATCGTCCACCCGGAGAGCTGTCTGAACAGAATAATTCAAACCCTTCTTACCGGTGAATCATTAGAATGAGCTTGCCTATATAATATGGTATACATGATGGCACTGGGGTTATGTAATAGGTTTGTGGCATGTGCGTGGGTTGGGGTCGGGGGGGTTGTGGTGGAGTTTGAGGTGGAGTGATGATGACATGAAGAGCTGGGGTGGCAGAACCATTCCCGCCTGCTGTCCTTCCCGATGGCTCGGAGGAAAAGAGCTCAGGGACAGGAGGAAAACCAACAAGGTTCACTGACATCATGTAAGCTTTTTATATACAGCAAGGCACCCATCATTAATCAATATAATAATTAGAAATACATTTCAGAAAAGTGTAATTTAGCATATACATATCTTTTCTGTACACTTATACTGATAGAGATCTATAAACGCGTTATTAAGTTACAGTGATTTTTTTTTATGGATGAACCTTTTGACAACAATTTAGCCCAATCCACTTCCATTCAAATATTTTTCAAATCTCATCTTGAAAGCACATTTAGGAAGCATTTAGAATGCCCTTTAAATTTCCCTTCTTTATTGAAAGGCAATTCAAGGTAAAACATCAAGACCTGACAAGTGACTTTTTCATGGGCGATCCTTTTGATAATAATTCAGCCAATCCATTTCCATTTTTGAATCTTTTGTCAAATGTGTTTAAATTGACCATTCTTTTATTGAAAGGTAATTCTGCAAAAGTGTTTACCATCAACAGTGCTAATATGGTCTGGCAAGCAGATTTGATTTACAAGCTACAGTAAATCAATTGATAAATAGAAAATAAAATAAAAATAAAAATAAAAATAATATAAATATAATAAAAAATAAAAATAAAAATAAGTAATTAAGTAAGTAAATCAAATAAAAATAAATAAGTCAATATATAAATAAATACATTTACAAGCAGAGTGGTTGGTACCAAGATTTGTATCACTTTTGCTGGCTCTATTCTGTTCTACTATATCTAGTAGTCAGAGAGGGGCAAAAATACATGGAAATGCATCTAGATACAAAATACAAATACATGTCCATTAAATGTATCAAAATAAATTACAAATTACTTGTGTGAGCAAATGTATTTTATTAAAATACATGTAATTTGTATTTCAAAATACAAAAATACATAAAATAACCTGCCATTAACTGTCTCAACTGGATCTGATGACGGTAGGGCTGTGTTAAATCTCACGAGCAGTAGCTTCATCAGAGGACGTGCATCCAGTGAGACCAGGTCCGCCTGGGGTCTTCCAGATAACGAAGTGTTTCCAGCTCTGACTTGGTAGATGCCCTCCCAGCTGCCTCTCTTATCCTGCTGCTGAGATACAGTAGGTGATGGCAATCGGGGGGAGAATATGCTGTTTGTTTTCATAATACTGCCTTCATTTTGAGGAAAATAATTCTGTAGAGTAGATTATTAAATGTCTATTTATATAAACAGGTATAGAAATCTCAATCCTTATCATGGTCATTAAAGATGAAGAAGTCATCTTCATCATCTTTGTTGGTGGTTGACGAGATTTCACTTTCTGACACAAGGCCAAGTTCTTCAGCAAAATGCAAAATGAGTTGATGAACCCTCTTCTTGTCACTGATCAATCTCGCTGGTATCACCTCATTTTGAAAAATGGATGCGTGGTCGTAGCCAGAATGGCCTCATTGGCATCTTCCTGCAGCTCCAAGTAGCTTTGGAACCTCCGTTTGAAGCCCTCCATGATGGCTTGTAAAAGGTGGGAGCAGTACCCGAGGTTGATGCCTCCAGCTGCTGTAGTTTGGACTGTATAGCGAAAAGTGTACGCAGAACGACGCCTTGCAGGCGATCGATGGCTATGGCAATGGGTGTCAGTACTTTGCAGTACTCTTCAAGGAAATCTAGCTCCACTTCTTTGAATGGAGGAAGCTGAAGAGAAGTCAAAAGTCATGTCAGGGAGTTTCTCTCTCAGGGCCATGAGCTGATTTAAGCCATCAAAGAGAGAATTCCACCGACAAATGCAGTCTTCAGTTGCGGGTTTATTAAATTTCAGCGGACTTTGGTCTACCAGACGCATTCCACAAAGCTGAACATTTGGCCTTTGAGGTGTGCTTTAGACTGTTGAGGGTGAGATTATTTTTCATTGCTTTTTTGCCATCAATAGTAGAGACCAAACTCGATGACAAGGCAGAATAATGATAAGGCAGAATGATGGCCCCTTGTGTCACGTCGTCATTGTCTGGCTCAATATTGATGAAGGAAAGGCCAGTGTCATTGTCTACCTCATCTGGTTCCTGTCTATTAACAACAGAGATGCATTCTGTATTCTTCAGATGCCTTTGTGAAGTCGGAGGCATTATCATTACAGTAGCAACTATGGTGTCATTCGTGAGGCCGTATTCAGGATGGATCTCCTCTAAAAGCTCAGCAATGCGGTCGTAAGTGTGTGGAAACCATCTGCATACGATTGCAACTGATTCACGCTCCAAAGTATCTTGCTTTAGTCAGTGTGCTCTGACACCCAGTGGTGCACACAAATCTTACTGTATGTGCTTCATTTTTTCTTTTAAGCTGTTTACTTTTTCATTAAAGTCTTCATCAATTCTTCGACATAGTGATCTTCTGGACATAACATTGGCACCATGGGTCAGGCCTTGCACTAATTCACTGAATTCTTTCTGTTCAACTGTTCATAGTGGGTTCATGTCTTTCGTGGTGAATGATGTTATGAGTGAGTCAACTGTACTCCTTGTGACTGGTTTAGGATCAAAAAGCTGGGTTTGTCTGTATGAAGGCCCGGCTTTCCGGAAATTTTGGTCTGCGCCCGTTGGTAACGCCCCTTGGAAATCGCAAATAAACAAGAGAGATTCCACAATTATACGCATTTGCGAATTGGTCTGGCAATGACAGGCTACGAATAAGGAGCTTTGATTTAGCCTCAGAAGAAGAAAACCTCCAACAGTTATCCAGAATTCTGGGTTCAACGTTTCTGCCGTGGTTTTGGGATGCTATGAAATTTGAGAAAGCTACAAAAACATGCAGAATTTCCAGTTATTTGTCCAACACCAAATCAACTTTGATGATGAGCAGGTAAACCTTTATGGCAGGCATGTAGACTTGCCGCCATGCAGACGAAAGCTGGGAAGCTCCGGGGGGACGGTCTAAAATGTCTGCCTCCATTAGTATTGGCAAAGAGGACAAAATGGTCAAAATGCTGCAGAAGAAGACGTGGGGTGGGGGGAGGAAGGATCCTTACAGGGTGGAAGGATGTCGCAGTGCCAGCATCATGCACGGAAAATTAAAGAACGGCAGAAGTTTTGTAATGCCGAGTCATCCGGCGGTGCAAGGAGTTTTGCTTTTGCACGTCTTTGTCCGTCCCCGTCTTGAGGGATCGTCCAATTAATCCCAGTGGCAGATCACCGCCAAGCTCAGCGCCAGGACCGTTACAGCTCGACACTCAGCTGCTGGATAGGCCAAACTCTGTCTCTCCCTCTCTCCTTTTTCTTCTCTCATTCATTCCAAAAACATCGCTAATGATGTCCGTAGCGTCTTATTAACAAAAAATAAAGATGTGTGCGTGTGTCTTGTTGGGATGACATTTGGCAGCTCGAGAAGCATTTTTATTTTATTTTTTCTTTTCTTGTACACAATTTATTGAATGTTAAGACTGTTGTGCAGAGATCTAAATGATACCAAAACCGAGCAAGGACACAACATATGTGATACAAGCTGATGTTGATCTATTTGGATCTTTTGAATAAAGATTCATCGGCAGTGGTAAATACTGTTACCGCAGTGAATTTGCGAGGCGAGTTAACGGACAACGCGTCTGATCCCCGGCTCCGTCCCGCGTCGCCCTGTGAATCCTACACGACTTCAGAGCGCCGAGCGTCCTGTCCGTTCATGTTCTTTTCACCATCACTGCATCAATTGAGTAACACTTGCAAATAAACACCAAGGTTTATTTATTTGCAATATGTTTTGGTAAGAGTATACCAATGAACATAAGCTTTATTCGTAAGCTTTGCTCTCTATTTGCGTATGTGTTGCATTCATCTGTTCCCTTCGGTGACATAATCAGATCAAAAACCCTTCTTTCTGTAAATCCTGATTTGTGTATTATTTCACGACCTGAATGGAATTGTTTTCGGGGAAAGGTTCTCTTGAAAACACATCGTCTTTGTTTTTAGTCACTCTTACTCTCCATCACAGTCACAATCAGAATCCATGCATGCATCTAAAATATGCAAAGACAATTTTACTTTGTTTAAAAAAATAATAATAATAATGAATGACTGAATGAATTTAATTAATCATGGTTTTTTTGCTGGTGCTTATAATAAAAAACTGTGATTTTTGTGATCAATTTTGGGATACACTTATAATCATTTAGATTAGATAATAAAGATTTAGAAATGATACGATTCTGTCTTTTTGCATGTTCAATGAGAGTATCTTCAGGCTTGGAGAAATTATTTAAAACAAAAGATATAATTCCCATTGAACTTGTGCATGTGCACTGCTTCGCCCTTTTCCCGTCTCTCTGTTCCTGCTCTAGATGGGAAACACTCCAGACACATCTGATGCGTTTGCCTCCACCATTTCCAAGGAGAATGATCTCCTCATGGGTTCGCTCTACAGCATATTCTGTAAGTCTTCGCCACCACCAGCCTCTGATTTGAAAGTCGTTTCAATCCGTCGTTTCCATCCCATCTCCTCTCCTTCTCCTTTCCAGGTACTTTGTCACTGGTTGGCAACGGCGTTCTACTACTGGTCGCATATCACAAGAGGTTATCTCTGAAGCCGGCAGAGTTTTTTATCATCAACCTATCGATCAGCGATCTGGGGATGACCCTCTCCTTGTTCCCTTTGGCCATACCGTCGGCTTTTTCACATAGGTAAGCTGTCTCTCTTTATTTTAATAGTTAAAAATGTTTCATCTGGTCTTCACAAGTATTCATAAATAGTTAAATACAGGCTGAAACACAATGTATTAATGTATTATTCCTCTCTAGTTTATTCCACAAAGTCCTTCCTGTCTCTTCATTCTTATAGGTGGCTGTTTGGTGAAGTTACCTGTCAGGTTTATGCGATGTGCGGAGTTCTGTTTGGTCTGTGCAGCTTGGCGAACCTCACAGCGCTTTCCTTGGTTTGCTGCCTCAAAGTCTGCTTCCCGAACCACGGCAAGAGGCTGATTCATGGAGAGTCGTTGTATTGTTGTTGATTTGAGGATGTGAGGAAAGTTGGCAAAAAAATTGTTGAAACGGTGGATTCAAAAGGATTTTATTGCAAAGCAAATGCAAATGCAAAGGCTTTAAAAGCAAAAAAAAAGTATTATTAGGTGCTTATGAGGTGTATTATAAGGGTTAAGACATGCATATGAAGAGATTTAGTAAAAAAATCTATATATCTATTATGAGGATTATATTGAGGTTGTTATAATTGTTATTGAGAATTATTTCCAAATAGCTTGGAGTAGTTCAAGAGTAATAATTTAAGACTAATAGTTTGAGAGAAATAATCATTGAAAATAATTTGCTGAGGAATAATCTATATATCATTCAAAATTGACGACCCAAAACTGTGCATGAAATGTGCTACACATTGCCTTATCTCTATCATAGCATAACAGGCGTATTGTCGAATGTCTGTCTCCATCAGGCAACAAGTTCTCCTCTTCCCACGCCTGCTTCATGGTGGTGGGAGTGTGGTGTTACTCCTCTGTGTTTGCTGTGGGTCCCTTGGCCCAGTGGGGACGTTACAGCGCAGAGCCCTACGGCACCGCCTGTTGCATCGACTGGCGAGCGCCCAACCACGAGCTGTCCGCCCTGTCCTACATTGTCTGCCTCTTCCTGTTCTGCTACGCGCTGCCCTGCACCATCATCTTCTTCTCCTACACCTTCATTCTGCTGACGGTGCGGGGGTCGCGCCAGGCCGTGCAGCAGCATGTGTCACCGCAGACAAAGACCACCAACGCACACGCGCTCATCGTCAAGGTCAGATGACATGTGTCTGGACTGGACCTGAGAATGAAAATGAGACAACAGCATTTTGGAACAGAGAAAAACACAAACCTTGGAATATAAACATATTTGTGTGTGTGTTCGTGTGTCTCTCCACAGTTGTCAGTAGCAGTGTGTATAGGCTTCCTGGGAGCCTGGACCCCATACGCCAGCGTGTCCATGTGGGCTGCATTCGGCGATGCCACCACGGTTCCCGCTACAGCGTTTGCCCTGGCGGCCATATTTGCCAAGTCTTCCACCATCTACAACCCCATGGTCTACCTGCTGTGCAAACCCAATTTTCGCAAATGTCTGTACAGAGACACGTCCACGTTCCGACAGAGGATCTGCCGGGGAAGTCCTCGCCTCGACCAGGGGGAACATCTTGGATCTGCCCTGCAGCATAACAATAAAGACACGAGTGTCTCCACGCGCTTTTCCAATGGACAGCAAGGGAGCTACGGAGTGTGTTTGCATTGCTCCGAGGGTGGGTCCCAGTCCCAGTCCCAGCCGTCCACATCCCAGAGGACCGCCTGCATTCTGACTGGATCCATCTGCAGCGAAGTGGCGGTGTTGCATCAGCTCCCACCAAAGCTACAGGCGGATTTCCTCTAGACTCACAACACCACCCTTTTTTAATGAGGACTAACAAAAACAAAAAAAACAGGGGAGAGGCACAAAGAGGAAGAGATGTTTTTTTGTTACCCTTGCATGACAAACTATTGAAGAGCCTTGCTTGAATTGTCTCTGACTGGCACAAAAGATAACATGAGTGCGTGTCAGCGAAAGTGAAAAGTACATTGACAACCCCACAGGCTGTTGTCGCTTACGCTTCCTGAAAGTCTTTGCTACTCAACCTCTTCAATATGCCTGGATCCACCAAATCCACACTGCTTGCTTATCTGCTGGAAAAGCTATACTGAAGGGTTTTTATACATCCAAAGTTCGAGTTTTTCACTACTTAAAGGAAAGCTTTGCTGCTAGTAATGTGGATGTTCGGGCACTGCGGGCAGTAATGGTGGTCTCTGGAGTCTATTAAAACAATAACCATTTCCATTGCATTCATATTGACAGTGTAATCCTCCTGCTCAGAGAGTCTGTCCCTCCCTAACCACATGCACCAGTATGCATTGCACGACAGCTTAGTATGGTTCTCCACCTCGACAGCATGAGGCTATTCGCCAGTTGAGCCGTGACTAGGTAGTAAAAACAACCAACTATCGCCACTTTGGTGTGGTTGTGAAGGGGCAGTAGAATGAGCATCTCCTAATTAATATAAATGATAATAATAATAATAATTATACATTATACTTTAAGCCAAGAAAGCTCATTACCTGCTGATACATATGCACAGTGCTAAATAATTTTAAAAGAACCTCAGCTAAAATTTGCCATTTGCCTTTTTCCCAATGCATCACCCAAAGCCAATCCTTTGGTGATGCATTCTGGACACAGAAGAATTGAAATGTTGCCTGTATAATTAAATTGGCTTTGAAGTGTGTGTAGTCTCCTTCTGTTGTTGCAATCTGTGACTAACTAAAACCAGTCTGGCCCTAAAATGATGCAGCCTGATATGAGGAATCCACGCTGACCAACCAGCACACAAGACAAAGGACGATACAACTCTCTGTGGAGCGGCCTTCAGATTTAAGTCATTTTATTACTGACAAAAAGGGGATAAAGGGTTAAGACTAAAAATGGACAACTCGTTCAATGTCTCCAGGTCCAGAGCCACTGTGCCGCTCCAAAGTCATTCCAGTACAGCCTTCAGTCCAAGCAGCCTTTACAGTTCTTAGTTTCTCTGCAGCACAAGCAACGGAGCCGCCATACCGTGCTATATCCTGTGCGGCTTACCAAGGACTCAACTCAACTTCTCCACAAACTGGAAAGTGCTCTGCTCCCACTCCACAACCCACTACAAGCACACAATTACACCAGAATACCCCGTATTTCTAATCCATCAAATTCATAAGCATGTTTAAACTTATTAGGAATTATAGCTTTGTATTGTGCCAGATGGAGAAGGTTGTAAATGGACTAAAACCAGGGAGGAGCTACAGCCTTGGTACAAATGAACACATAAAAGCAACATTCATGTTTCAATATTTTTCACATGACATTCATCTGGTTTAAGAAGAAAATATGCTCCTTTCCTGTGTCAAGGAGCCTGATATGTTGTACATAAATACAAAACAAAAAAAGCATTATTGCTCTACACACTGCAGGATCTGTTTTATATTTTATTTTTATTTTCTAACAGCATTATGTCCTTGTTATAAAAAATGTTGAAATCAATGTTTATTGATCAGTATCATTTTATTCATTAATCTATTAAAAACATCCAAGTATAAGAAAAAAAACACTTTCTCTGATTCCACCCAAAATCTGTTTTGATACATAAAATAAGTTACCATCCACATAAGTTGCTGTTCTTTAAAGTGAAATAGGTCATACTGTCATTATCCCTGAATTATCCTCCGGGATTAATAAAGGTGAATAATATATCTTAAATTTGAAAGAGGTGAGGTGAAAATGAGCAACAATTTATATTTTTCAAGTATTATATTATACAAAAGACACAGAAAATAATCTTGAACCCTAATCTTTTCTTCATTAGATGCTTCATGTCAATTGCGACATATATAATTTAATGTAGACAAATTATTTTGGAAAGTAAAGATACAAATTGAATTGAATAATTTAAAATCTCAGGAATCATTACACTTTCAATGTAATGATTCCTCAGATTTCAAATTATTCAAATTATTCATTATTTGTTTTAGTGGTGACCAGACTACCACAACGCACTGTAGAGCATGTTCATCAACCATCAAGGCATTTGTGATGATACTAATTGTTGTTTCAGCCTCCCACTGGAAATCCATCCATTCATCCATCTACTAAAGCTGCCTATCCAGGTCAGGGTTGCTGTGGCACCAGGCCAAGCAGAGCAGCCGAGACATGCCTTCCCTCGCTACCTCTCCTCCCAGGGGATCGCTAGTCAGTCCTAGACCAGCCAGGTGATATAATCCCTCCAGCGCGTCTTGGGCCCACGTTGGGGTCTCCTCCCAGTCGGACGTGCCTGGTACACCTTCAAAGGGAGGCACCCAGGGGGAATGCTTACCAGATGGCAAAACACTTGAACTGGCTCCTCTCAATGTGGAGGAACAGCGGCATCACTGAACTCACTATCATGGAGAGTGGCACAAAATTTTGTGACCATAGGTCAAGAGTATGGAAGACAGGAGAGAACCCTTTTCCAAAGCTCACACTGAACAAGAGAGACGTAATGGTAAGAATGACTGTACTGTCATGTACAGGGACTGAATGGACCATGGCAAAAAGAGCCCAAAAGAACCCCCAGGGAATGTATCCATAACCCTTCTTCGGGTTAAACAATTTACAAAGGATATTTCCTCATATATAGCATATGAAACATAAATCAATGAACAAGGCATCAATCATTTGCATTTTTTCTATCACACATTG
>OMKR01050468.1:0-11458 GCA_900302355.1 Cyttopsis rosea
CCATGTTTATTCACGCGACGCTTTGTTGCTCATGCAACCTACCTTGTCTGCATAGACCGGAAGTTCGTGGAAGACACAGCCAATCATCGCTCACGTATATCTTACGTATGCTGTACGTACACCCAACCAGGAAGCTTTTCGAACTCAAGTTTGTGTGACCCATTGCACATGTGAAAAAAAAAAAAAACACATAGTGTGTGGTCGGCAGACAGCCTTGCTCCAAGTCGGTGAATGCCAGGCAGTGATTAAACAAACACCCAGATCAGTTGTGAAAGCGGATAGGAGTCCTGACGAGAACAGCCGCGGTAAGGATATCAACGTCTAACTTACTAGGATAGTTTATTAGATAGAAAACTGAACAGTGGACAAGAATAAAAACTAGAAAGGAAACGTACGATATACGATAAAACTAAAATAAATGTATACAAAATATCAAAATTGGCAGTGTACAATAAACCTAACAACTAACTAAAAAATAGAAACAATTGGCAAGAAATAAAGATTTAAAAAAATAAAAAAACAAATATATACATAAAACAAACAGCAAAACCATAAACCCAAAAATCAACATAAACAATTCACTTTCAAAAATAGGTGCATGCATACAAGCTTGGTTTATGCTTCTAAAGATATAGATAAAATCTGCACGTGCTGTATAATTTGTATATGTACACATTCTATTGTGCATATACAGTAGAGGCCTACATACCACAAGTAACTTGATTTGTACCATTTATTGGCTTCATTGACTACATTTTTATGTGTTAAACGTATTTTGAACCACCGAGTGTTCATTTTATGTGGTGCTCTTTTTACTATTCAGATGATTCCGTCTGAAGCACCCCATGCTGGGGCAGAGAAGAACGGAGTCTCTGCCAAAGCAAAACGTGGTAAACCGGAGGATCAAGGCGAAGGGGGAAAAAGCGTCCTTCGCCCGGTGAAGATGTCTCGGAAAGATCTGTACAAACCCCCCACGGTGGAAGAGCTCAACCAGCTGAAAGAGGCAGAAAGCCTGTTCCACTGCAGCCTCCTCAAAATGCAGGTAAGCCTAACACACTACACAATCTGCATGCTATCTCTATGCATGTTCAGAAATTGCATGTTCTGACATTGTGTGATCTATCTCCCGATATCAGATGGAAGAGCTGCTGAAAGAGGTTGCCTTGAGTGGACGTAGGAAACAGCAAATAGACTCCTTTGTCCAGACGATCACCAAGCTTCTGCAAACTGTCCCCTCTTCCCCGAAAGTTGTGGTATGCGGCGTTGAAGAGACGGATGTCCTTCTTTCTTTAGGAATGTTTTGCAGACTATACTACTATTGTTATCGGTGATGTTAAAAACCCTTGAACTTACTGTGACCATAATCTGTGTCCAGGTCAGTGACCTGTCCTGGCTGTCCAGTCCAGTGAAGGTTCCTTTCCTCCTGATGCCTAAAGAAAGTAATGGAAAATTCCAAATGGCACCTCCGGCTTCTATCAACCTCATCGGCAGCTACCCCATGGGCACCTGCATCAAACCACGCATAACTGTGGACTTGGCTGTCACAATCCCTGAGGTAAGGACTTAATCCTTTTACTTGATTTCACTAATATAAAGCACACATCTTAAGCCTCGACGATGATGTGTAATATGAGATGGTCTGTATGTGGTCATCAATCCCTGTTAGGTTGCTCTCCAAGCTAAGGATGATACGAACCAGAGGTATCCGAGGAAAAGGGCTCTCTACCTAGCAGGCCTGGCACAGCATCTTGCCTCCTCATCTGAAATCGGAGCCATGCGCTATTCCTGTCTCCATGGAAACCGGCTTCGGCCCCTTCTGCTGTTGACACCTCCAGGTATTGGTCAGTTCATTTTGCAGTGTATTCTATACAAATCTAGTAATGTGCTACTGTGTTATATTTCAAACGTGTTTCTGTCATGACAAGTTGTGTTGCTGTGCCTCTGTCCTGAAGGTAAAGAATCATCCTGCTTCACTGTGCGTCTCCATGCGTGTCTGCCCCCCGGCTTCTTCAAGCCCAACCGCTTCCACCCGCAGAGAAATAACATCCGCAGAAAGTGGTACACTGGCTCCCAGGCATTTGATCCTGGTAAGAGGGTTGTTATTATGACACTAGTTAAAAAGACTACCCTTCTAAATCTCCTTCAATTAGGTGGATTTGTTTCCTTATTACGTTATTTACCTACACTTGCATGTCCCTTCCATGTCTGACAGGTGTGAATTTGTTTATTACATTTATTCAACATGCCATTTGTTTTGTCTCACTGTGCAGAGACCCCGGAGCCTCCTACTCCCCACTATAACAGCTCTGTTCTGGGGGACATGCTGCCTGTAACCCACCTCCAGTTCCTCTCGGCTGTCAGCTCTCAGTGCCCAGCGTTTGCTGATGGCGTGGCTTTGCTCAAAGTCTGGCTTCGACAGAGAGAACTTGACCAGGTAGAAAATGTGCTCAAGATCTTCTACCTATAAGCAAAGGTTATATTCTATTACCTTGTTTTTGTTATAATGACCATTGTAACCAGGACCATAACACACATAATTAGCCAGTCAAGTTGGCCTGTTGACAGTAAATGTAGCATTAATTACTGATATCATTCATGCATTATTTCTGCATTTCTCCCTCCATTTCCTGTAGGGCACGGGCTGTTTCAATGGCTTCCTGGGTTCGATGCTTTTGGCTTACCTTCTGGCTACGCACAGAGTCAGTAACACCATGACAGCCTATCAGCTGCTTCGAAACAGTCTGCACTTTCTGGGTGAGAAACTGAGATAAAACTCGTAATGCTTTTACAAATTGCAGATATTAAAGAATAGCCGGCAGTTTCTCTTTACAATTTATCCATACCGCTTTTTTAATCTAAAGCCACCACAGACCTGACGGAGAATGGAATTACCCTCGCAAAAGATCCGGATTCAACAGCTGTGAGTAGTCAAGAACAAGATGTACAATGATTGGAAAAAGTATTCAGCCCCCAACCCTTTCCACATATGTGATTTTACAACTTGGGCATCGACTCAGAATTTTTATTTGTGAATCATGCTTTTTCACAATGCAGCCCCCAGAAAACAAAATTATAACCCGTTGAAAAATAAAAGTTTAAATATTTTTTTTCTCCCCCTGCAGCCATCTCTGCCTGAGTTCCAGAGGGCATTTCAGGTCGTGTTTGTTGATCCATCTGGACACCTCAACTTGTGCGCCGATATGACAGCATGTATCTTTAAGCAGGTACTTCAAAATGGTCTTCAAATAAATAATAATCTCCATTTTTTAGATTTTTGTGGAGTGTTTTCTGATCAGCTGCCTGTATCAAAATATTATTTTCAGGTGCAACATGAAGCATCTCTGTCCATGCAGTTCTGGGATGACCCGACAGTGGATGGCTTCCACGCCCTCCTCATGACTCCCAAAACCATTACAAGGACCAGTGATCACATATTCCAGTATGACTCCTTTAGACCATGCCTAAACATCAACACATCAAGAGCAAAAATAAAATAACAATTTGTTTACCGAAAGACTACATTTCTACACCACAAAAAGACTACTATATTGACTATATCATGTCACATCTTTTAGTTGATAAGTTTTTAACTCTTTGATATCCTTGATACGAGAAACCTACTTTCGACTCCCAATCTTCTCCTCAACTCCCCTTGCTATTGCTGTTTTAATTCCTTCTGTTTATACTCTTGTGTCTCCTGTTCAGGTTATGTGAATTGGCCAAGCTTCAATCGAGCTGCAAGAAACTGAACCTCCTCAGTGAGCTGATGGACCACAGCGGCAACTATGTGCACGCCGTGCTCCCTTACATTCTATCGCTCCTTCAGCAGGGGTTAGGCAAGAGGATAAGCCTTCTGACCCACTCCCTCTCCCCGAACCCTGAGGTGACCGACGTTTATTTTTTTGCTGCTGCAAGGGTTAGTCTCCTGACCCTCGACAATCATTTTCACTAAACCTTTATCTATTGCTTTCATATCGTGGTAGTGGTCAGTGGAGAGCGAACCCCCAAAGCACAAAGCCCAGCCTCCCATCTCTTTCGGCCTGATCTTAAAACCAGAGCAGGCAGACTCCATCTTGGAGAGAGGTCCGCCTGCAGACAGCCCAAAGGTACCAAGATTTTTGTCTTTTCCTGTGGTATTTATAATACATGTGTTTTAATCACAAGGTGTAGGACCTTTTTGGTCACAATTTCTAACCGACATGAACGACTGCTGATATTTCCACATTCATCTTATTTTTAAGATGAATGAGTATAATCTCGTTTTACTCAACTTTGCTCGTTTCGCTCAACTTTCGTTTTGTTGCTAGGCGGTGGAGTTTCGGCAGTTGTGGGGCTCCCGCTCCGAGCTGCGTCGCTTCCAGGACGGAGCCATAACGGAGGCTGTGCTGTGGGAGGGAGAGAGCACGTGCCAGAAGAGACTGGTCCCCCGACAGATCATCACTCACCTGCTGCAGCTGTACGTATTGTCTATTTGCTCACACTATATTGGAGAGACATTCGATTAAAATGAAGTAATTAAAGCAGGCATTGGGTTAAAACACTGTTTAATGTAATAATAACAATAATAACCTTTATTTGTATAGCACATACATGACATGTAACTCAAAGTGCTTTACATTAAAAGGCCATCAGATAGTGACAATAAAAGCAAAGCAAATCAAAATGCATTTACAAAGTAGAATAATAAACTAATTAAAAGAATGAAATTACATTACTAGTAGTAATTATTGTTGATTGGTCAGTTCATTGGTTCTAGACATATCGATGTTTTTTTATGTTAAAGCATAGGTTCGTCACATTACACAGGAATCAAGTTTGTCTTTTTTCCTTGCTCCCTCCTCGTTTTCCTTTTCATGTATGCACACAATTCATCTTGAGTACACAAAATGGATCCTGTTGAAGCATCTTGAGTACTGCTAAGATGGCCGCGTTGACACTGTTTGTTTGACATGTGAAGTGAATATTTATTTGATTTCTGGCAAGGAATTAATGAACATTTTGCATGGCATTGGTAGTGTTTGAATTTGAATAGACCTACTACCTTACAGTCAAACATTGGGGATGGTTTCTATAATCTGAGATATTCAAAGGATTGGTTTCGGCCTACTCTACAGCAATAGCTGGGTGAGCCCCGCAAACAAACAACCACACTTATACAGTACATCTTGGTAAGGAAGTCTACTGCATTCATTTCCACAAAGAGTTAGAGGATCATATGGAAAGAGTTGGAATTGCTACATCATGGCAGGTCGCAATAGAAATGCAAGTATGTGACAATGGACACTCTTAAGGAATTACTGAACCAGCAGAAAAGCTTTTATAAGGATCTGTTGAAGAGGCAGGAGACTGCATTTTGCAGTTTTTCTCAAATGATCCTGACTCATCCAACAAAAGAGTGGACTCAGTGTTGGGTGAGTTACAAGAACTCAACTCGAGTCCGAAGTGACTCTCAAAATGACATTAATGATATAAAGAAACACCACAAGGCCCAACAAGCGAGTCTAAGGATATATCCAAGTAGGTTAATGAACTGAAAACAGGATAAGCTGTGAAGGGATACTATGAGCAGATGGATTACCTAGAGAATCAATGCAGGAGAAATAATCTTGTGATTAATGGACTTGGACCGGATAAAGCTGATGAAACCTGGGCTGAAACAAAGTACAAAACAAAGTACAAGAACTGTTCACCACAAAACCTAAGATGGATGCCCCTGTGGAATTTGAGAGAGCTCACAGGAATGGAAAGTTTAGAGGTGATGGTGAAAGGCTGAGATCAGTGGTGATCAAGCCGTTGCGTTTCAAGGTCCCCAATCAACGATATAAACTGTGTTGGATCATTGGTTGATATGAACTGGGAAAAAGCATGGTACTGAACCTACCAAAAAAAGGAAGAATAGCTCATATTAATGTTAGGAGTTTAAGAAATAAAGTTCATGAAATATCTAGCTTAATTAATAGTGAAAATATCAATGTACCTTTAACACATTTAGACTCAATAACAGACATGGGGGTAGCCATACCAGGCAATAACATTTTTAGAAATTATAGGAATTTTTTTGGGTGAGGCGTAGCAATATATATACAGAGCCATATTCCCGACCTGATGGTTCCTAGTATTGAGGCTCTTTGGTTGGAGGTCAATCTTGCTCACTGTAAACTGATTTTTGTTGGTTGTGTCTATAGGCCCCCAAGTGCAAGTGTGCAATATGTAGAAGAATTATGTTCTGTGCTGATGAAGGTAACAGATATCGGTAAAGAAATATTTGTCTTTGGTGACTTTAATAGATTGGCTGTTGGATGCATGCCCATTGAGAAAAAGGTTGAACAGCACTGGCTCATTTGTAATTTAACTCGGACGGTGAACAAGTCAACTAGAGTGTATTGCAAACATCTCCAACCTGTATTGACCACATATTTACAAATAAAAGCGAATTATGCTCTATCTGTCCCTGTGGGGTTTAGTGATCATAATATAGTGGCTATAGTAAGAAAAAACATAACTCCCAAAGCTGGGCCTGAAGTACTGTATAAGAGGTCATAAAGAACATTTTGTGAAAATGATTTTGTTAGAGATATAGAGAATGTTGAGTGGAACCAAGTGTTGCCATTAAATGTTATTTAAGTCAAGTTATTTAGTGAACTATTTCTCTCTGTGGCTGATCAACGTGTCCCATTAAGAAAATTTACAGTAAGATCTAATACAGCATCATGGATTGATGAAGAACTTAGAGTGTATGCGTGAAAGAGACGAGCTGAAGAAAGCTGCAATGGATTCTAAAAGAACTGAAAAGTGGCAAATGTACTGTGTAATGAGAAATAAGGTTACAAAGTTAAACAGAAGAAAGCATTATCAGAAGAGAGGAACAATGATGGTAACAAACCTTGGAAAACCTTGAATGAAATAATGGGTAGAGCAAAGAATAACCCACCTTCTTTCATTGAGGTTAATGGAATTTTCTTGACAAAAGCAAAGGACATTGCAAGCCATTTCAGTAATCATTTTGCAGACAGTTGATACGTTAAGAAAGGAGATGGGCTCCTCTAGTGGGGGTGGTATTTCAGCCGGAATAATAACCAATTCTATCTTGAAAAATAAACAATGTGTTTGAGTTTCAACCCATAGAAATTGAAAAGGTGGAAAAACTTAGCCTGGGAACCAGACGAATCTGCAAGCTCATGTTTCATTTGCTCTGGCAGATACATCTGGCCACCCTCCCATCCAAACAGATTTCCACCCGACTGTGCCAGGGTCAGGCCAATCGCAACCGTTGATCTAATATGCGGCGGGTTTGATATGATGACGAGCGCCGTTGGGGCACCTTACCAAGATGGCTGCTGCTGACGTGGAACTGTCTGTTGTATCCGCTATCGCGACAGTATTAAATGAACTGGACAGTATATTTTCTCTAAAAGAAGAACAAACAACTGCACTTAAAGAAGCTATATGATGCTCCTTTTCAACAAGTTAATACAGGTGTCTGAGGTCCCCACAACATGTCTTTGAAGTGTTTTGCTGAAAATACCACTCAGATAATTCATTCTAGCCATTCTAACCTGTGTCTCTATTCTTCCAGGCTCTGACAGGCTGATTCAGTGTGCGTGTACGTGTCTCTGTGTATGTGTGCCACGCCCACCCCGGAACTGTTTCTTGTATGAAGATAAACCTTCACTATTTCCACTTTATCAGTCCACCAAAATCAGTTTCTCAACAGATTTGATGCGAGAAATAGGCAATGCAGTTGCTCAATATCACTCATATTACATCTACAATACCTAATTTAAAAGTTTTCCGACTTGGCCCGCGGTGTCCAGAGCAGCGAGAACCACACTGTGTCAAACCATGGGCTCCAGCGGCTCCACTCGCTGGCGCTCCAGCCGTGGATGGAGTTACTCGGGGGCCGGTTCTAATTCTAATGTCTAATTCTAATCACACATGACACGTAGGGTGTGGAACTTGGAACAGCGTGTTTTAGGCCTTTTTTTTTTTTAGATCGAAGCAGAGCAATTGAAAACAAAAAACTCACCGGGTTGTCTTTTTTCACAGTTTGTGTGTTAGTAGGCCCATCAGACACGTCAGAATGAATGTGCACAAGCACTGAAAAAGTAAGTTTTTCATATGTCCCCTTTAAAGTTTTTGTTGATAAGAAAGATGTGTTTGCTGTACTTCCGACAGGATTTGGTAAAAGTTAAATTTACCAACTGTTACGTCACACGTTTAGTTTTCATTGCTCTGATTGGTTGTAGGTCTAGCCAATTGTGTCTAGAGTTAATTTGGTCTGCGGCCGTTGATAACACCCCTTGGAAATCGAAGATGAACTGAGAGATTCCAGACTAATACGCATTTGCAAATTGGTCTGGCGATGCCAGGCTAGGAGAAACGACTTGCTGGGCTAAATAATGATAAACCAGCCGGTTGGATAATTTGGATGGATTTAAAGTTGTTTCGAATATAATATCATTGCCATTACAGAATGTCATATTTTCAACTTGAGTCTGAAGGAGGGGTTACTCCCCCAGATTTGGAAATCGAAATCTCTGCTATCTGAAAATGGATTTTATTTTGAGATTCTAAGTAGTTTATCCTTCTAATAAGGGAAGGTCAGTGCTGAGAATAGACTGGATGTAGTATTTTGAATTGGGTGTAAGCCTAAAACTGGGTTACAATTCCAGATGGAGATACAGTAATTCTTGGTAGGTTTGACAAACAGGAATGGAGAAGAGCATTCTCCGTTGTATTTACAGGAAATAAGGCTACATTGAACAGTAACAACAAGACATATTTACACTGCCTAATGCCTATGGGCCTATACAAGTGATGCATTTTTATTCAGAAAGAGACTCCTGTCCACATGTCCTGGGCTCAGCCTTGCACGCATTCTTGCAAATGTCTCTCCTCCTCCTGAGGGTGTCTGGTCACCTTGTACTGCTACACCAGGTATACACAGGTAGCGTCTTGCTAACTTTGCCAGCAAAGGGAATCTTGGGCCGTTGAGCTTCCACCAGTCAAGAGGGTGTACGTCCAGCGAAGGAGAAATGTCTCTTAAATAGATATCGACCTGAGCCTCGGAATCATCGGCATAGGAGGAACTGTAGTTCTCTCCGAGGAGGAACATCATTGCGTTTTTGGCATCGCCTTGCTTGTGCTTTGACACTGCCACCTGACTAGCAGGGGCTGTCACCAGCACCTCCTGGATTTCAGCTTTAGCTTCGACTTTAATGCCCACAGCAGTCGTTGGAACATCTATTTTTGAAACCATTTCATGTAGTTTCACTTTTGCCGCAAGTCTCCTAGTTGGCGTGAGGAAGCTGAGATGCTTGTGCCGAGGGTCCAGCATCGAGGCAATGAGCGCCGGTTTCGACGAGAGGTCATTTGAGTCTACCTGTGAACAGTAAATGAGATGCCAGCTTGATAAAAATGGGGTCAACAGATGCAGATTATATTCATTGCAATGATTTATTCACTTACAGTGGTATTCTATTATAGTTTATAGTTTATACTTACCTCCATGTGTTTCTTCAGTGACTCCCGGACCTTAAACTTAAACTCAGAAACTTCTTTGATGTCATGTTCTTTTGCTGCAAGGTGAGTCTGGAGGAGGCTGAATGTGATGGGGTAGATGTTTGAGATCGACACCACCGTTTCAGCGGACATAACTGTTGCTGCTGAACTAAGAGTTGCCAGTACAGGCGTGATGTTTTCAATAATTTCCCAATAATCCTCTTGTATCTTATAGTACTGGGCTTCCTGCCGGTTGGTGGCCGTACGGTCAGTAAGTACACATTCGATTGCCCAGCGTTGTTCAATTAGCCGTTCAAACATGTCACCGATAGTTTCCCATCTGGATTTGCTCGACTGAATCAGCGGACGCTGCGGTAGGTGCATCTCGTCTAGCATATGTCCTAGGGCCATGCTTGGTAAGGTGTGCTGGAAGTACTTGACTAATTTTCCAGCAGCAACAACCACAGCAAGTATATCATCGCATAGGCCGTCACTGACGGCCATCTGCAACGTACTGGTAAAACACACAACGGATTCCCAGGTGGCACTGGCACACGCCTGGGCTGGCGAGATGCTGTGTTCATTATGACAACACGCCACCACTCTGCCAGTGATTCCCCAACTCTCCACGGCATTGGCGATTGTCTCAGTTAAGTTGTTTTTAGTGGCCGACGTGCTTTGTGTCTGCAGCACCGCGGCCCTGGCCTTCCAGTCACTGGATATGAAGTGGCAGGTGATGGTGACGTAGCTCTCCATGGGTAGCGCTTCCCAGCATTCCACGGTGAGAGACACCGTCTCAGGTTTGGCCAGCAACGCTAAAAGCTCACACATCTTGTGATTGTAATGATCTTCCATAAGGAATTCGATTTCACCCGTCGATGGCATTTTGCAATTCGGCGCAACGTGACTGAGAAGCTCCCGAAAGCCGTCGCCGCTGACGATGCTGACGGGCAGCATGTCCTTCTCTATCGTCCTGCAGATGATCTCAGTCAGGTCTGAGTAGGACGGCCCAACGTGTGGCATCTCATCCACCGGCTTTGCCTTCCGATGCTTTCGCGTGATGTGGTAGATCATGTTGGTGGTGCTGCCCTTGTACTTGAGCCTGACGTCGCACAACGTGCAGCAGACTTCCTCGTTGACTTTGACAAAAACATCCCACACGGAGCTGCGCTTGTACTTCTTCTTCTCCGCCGGCTCTGAGGAAACCACCTGGCTCTCCTCTCCTCCTGGCCCTGCCTCTCCGTGGCCCTTGGGCTCCCCGTCCTCCCCCAATAGAGGAGATGCGTGACACTTGCCCAGGTGGCATATCAGATTTGAGATGTGATTGCTGTATTCCAACAAAGTGTCACATTTGAGGCAGCGTGCAAGCTTCCCCTCCATGTTAAAGCTGTCCCACAAACCAGGGCCTCCCCTACTCCTCTTCATGTTGAAATGTGTTGAAAATCGCCACGCAAACCTCAATAAAATCCAAATAGTTCGTTTAGGTGTGTCTGCCTTTTAAATGCTAAGCAAACCATGTACTATTGTTGGAACGTGTAGATATATTTTTAACGGTCGTTTTACTTAACCAGGCACGCAGATATTCCGGAGTCCTGCGTGAGATACTCGGGAACCATGTTGGATGACGTCATCAACGTGGGACGCGGGGTAAGTGGAGTGACTGTAGGAGCGCGTGTTGACCACAAGATGGCGTCTGTGTTCACTGAGATGCAACAAAAGTAGTCACTTGCATAAAAGAACAGAAATGATGCAATTTAAAAGTTAATTACCGGTATTACTTTGTGTGTGTGTGTGTGTGTGTATGTGTGTGTGTGTATGTATGTGTGTGTGTGTGTGTGTGTGTGTGTGTGTGTGTGTGTGTGCATGTGTGTGTGTGTGTAGAGAGAGAGAGAGAGAGAGAGAAAAGTTCCTCCTTTTGATCGTAGATTTCTAGTCGTATGATTTAAATATTATTTAA
>OMKR01050469.1:0-13314 GCA_900302355.1 Cyttopsis rosea
CCCCTCGGCGGCTCTGGTGGTCAGGAAGCAAACACTGGACTGGAGCGAGCGCCGATCCGATCCGATCCGATCCGTGCCGTGCCGTGCCGTGCCGTGCTGTGGTCGGGGAGATCGCGGAGATCCGTGCGCTCTCTGCGGTGCCGGTGCATATGTGAGAGCCCCCGCTGCTGCTCAGACCGCGACTCGTCCTCCACACGCAGCGGCGTTAAAGGTCTGGATCCAGGGGAGTGATCGCTGCTCAGCCGCTGCGACTGCGCCAGTCTGCCGCTAGGGGAGCCCTCGCGGTCCCCACCAACCACCGCCGCAGCGCCCGTCCCGGGCGTGACGTCACGCCGCCCCGACGTCCTATCGCAGGGCGGCGCAGCTGGTTTAGAAGTCAAATGTTTCAATGTGTTCAAAAGTCTTAAAAAAAAGAAGCATATTATTATTTTGCAGCGGCTATTAATGAAAGAAAAACCATAAAAATAATAATAATAATAATAATAATTATTATTATTATTATTATTATTATTATAAATATAGCTGCAGGCAGCAATACACGGGGTCCAGGGTTGCCGGCCCTTCGTAAATGTTCAAGGGACAAGTTGTCTTTGGCTCTCAAATCCGTTATGTGTCGTGGCTGTGGTGTCTGTCTTTCTGATCCAATAAAGACAATAAAGATTAATACTTCATTTAAAAATCTGTCTTTTAATTAACTTTCTTGCTGATACAAAAGACAAATAAAAATTCCAATATCCTTTTTTTTGTTGTAAAGATTTAAAACCAAGGATAAGCAAAGTAGCAGCAATAAAATATAACAAAACTACAGCAGTTTCCCCCTAATCAAATAAATCAAGCAATCCATCAAAATTTTAAAGAAATAAACAAGAGGGTGAGTTACAGTTTTCCGAGTGTCAGTGAACGCAGCATAACATAGTTTTAGGGAAAAGGGAAAAGTTAGGACGATTCTAAGGGCCTGTGACTGACAGGGGCCCTAAATAACACCTAATTAAATTAGGTGGTGGGGTGGTGGGGCCCAATGTGATATATTTTCATGTCGCCTAAAATCCCTGGGCCTGGGGGCCAAATGTGGCCCACATGCCCTTTGAATACAACAAACTAGCAATAAATCGAAGCAAAAAAGCATGAAGTTGTCCCTGTGGTCCCACCCATTTAGCTGTCAACCAATCACAATGTGTTCCCTCAGTTCAAATTACTGTAAATCTTTAAATAGTCTGTCTGCGTTATTACACATGTGATATATTGTTAGTGTTCTCTAACTAACCCCAATTCACACCAAGAGCCTCACGTCAGTGTCACGTCAGCAGCATGGCGTGTGGAAAAACATATATTGACAAGTTGGCAAAGTTACAAAATGTTTACTTTAGATTTATGTTTAGATCTAGATTAGATCGATGTGAGAAATGCCTGAAGATTGAAAGTAATTTAAAAAAAAACCACACACACACACATGGCTATGCTGAAGTAGCATACAGCAATCTGAAAGAATGATACTGTTTTACAAGTGCAGCCACACCGGACACACACACACACACACACACACACACACGCAGGATCACAGAAAGTTGTTAATGCAAAAATAGGATAACATGTAAATAACAAAAAAAAACATGGTCAAAATATGTAATTTTTTGTTGATATTGATATTACAACATTGATATTATCAATGTTTCAGTTCACAAGATATTTGTTTTACTTCTACACTGAATTCTACAATAGAGGCTGCCAACCTGTTTGCTCTGAGATCAACAGTGAGTCATCTGTGGCGCCATCTGGTGGCGGAACAAGATACCGCAACTGCATTATTACTTTTATTTCATTTTTATTATTATTTGCTAATACTTGTTATCGACACAGAGGTATGGGAGATCTTTGTAATTGCTACAAAAGCCCAGGCGCTGTCTGTCAATTTACGAACTTAAATTAAAAAAAAAGAGTTTCACTATATTGATTGCCAAAGAATGTGAAAGCCACTCTACTGCATCATGACATACATGAGGGAATTGGAAGCAAAGCCTTGTGACTGAAATGTTCATGTGAGTGAGTTGGCAGGTGTTAGATGCTGCTGCTACTTGGTCAAGTCTATTTTCACAGCTGTGAGGTTGTGACCTCAGAACCACCCTTGGCTGTCATCACGCCCTCTGGAATGACAAGTTTCACGCAGATCCTGCTAATTTGCTATTGATGCATTGACCTTTTTAATGGGATCATATATTCAGAAATGCTATTCCACTTTATGTTAGGAGTGTGGCACGCAAACCTTTTGGCATGTGCTACCACCAATACAATTGGAAAAGGTTTACCCAGCACCATACACAAATTATGAGCCATTTACCCTTATATAATCTGACCCTGCTTTATTCATGAATTATTTTAAAATCCTTTCTGTGTACATAAATGTGGCCATACTGCTGTTACATATATTCTTTCTATGGATTATTTTTTGGTTTATCTGATTTGACAGATTGAGTTTAAAGTTAAATTAATATTGAATATCAAATATAATACATTTTTATGAATATTTACCAATTTACTTGATTGCTGATGTAAATGTGTCCATCCATTAAAACTAGTGTAAAATCCATTGTATTTGCATGCTTATTTGAAGTTGGGTTTGATTGTAAATGGCTCCCTTTATGTCAATTAATCAAACTGTTACATCACACTGATTTAGAGTGATATGTTGACAAGGAATAAATGATCTACACTGTGACCAAGCAGTATTGTTTTTAACACTAGTTACGGATAAGGATCCGCTTCAGACTGCTGTGGAAAATAGGCAGGAATGTGACTTTGTCCAATGGTTTGTCCAATTAGATTTCATACGAGCCAACAAAATGCAATATTAAGTGGGAGTGGTACAGTCAGAAACAAAGCATTTTAACATGACATTGCTAAAACAAGGACGGACACATATTGATCTCATTTCGAATATACAAGTTTATTGAAAATTAAAGGATAGGGCAGGGACATTACTTAGAATGTGATAGTAAAGAGTTAAACAGACAGCGGTCAAGCAAAATAATCATTAAAAAAAAAGAAAACAGCATAGAACATTGATGACATAGTCTTATACTCTTATTTTACTTTGATCAAAGGTGATGAAGATGAGCAGTATTAGAGAGGAGAGATGGTGACTCTTTACAGAGTCACAGAACAGTCTTCTTTTGAGAGAGGTTGATCTTATCGCCCAGACTCAGGGCCATGCCCTGCAGAGGGAAAGAGGACAGAGGAAATCATTATTGACAAATTTCTATTTAGTATTTGAAACCAATACTCATCATAGAACACCTTAATATTATTGTTGTCCTTTCTAAACAAATGTATGAGCATAAAGGCTTGAGAGGCTTATGGCAGAATAGTAGGGGTGCAATGATACGCAAATTCATACCAAATTGTACAGTAAAGGACTCTGTTGCCTTGTAAACAGCCCTCCAGTGTTCCATTTATCAGCTGCTAGCTTGTTATGAAATAAAAGTAAACTAGGAGATGAAGCTTTGTTGTGAACTGCACTCCCACAGCTCAACGCAAATGGATCAGGCATGCTCAGCAGTTGCTACTGTGAGCAAACTGATCACTGGGATTTGGACCTTATAAATAACATGGACGCAAATGAGAAAGCGAGTATCTCACGGGAAATACCTTGAAGAGACGATTAGAAGAAGAATCACTTTATTGATCCATATGGGGAAAATTAGACCTCTGCATTTGACCCATTTGAACTTTGTAGGAGCAGTGGGGCAGCCACAGCATGGCGTCTGGGCACCAGCTACAGTTGTCTGGTACCCACCTGACTTTTGGCTCTGATACGTATGTGTCCATTGACGGGCGCGTCGGGCCCCAGGTGGATGGGCTTCTCGATGCTGACGTTGGCCAGAGCGTCTTCTCCAAAGATGGAGCGAGCGTACAGGTTGGCGGCCATGAAGCCACAGAAACCAGACAGTGCCTGAAAAGAAGAGATAATTTATACAATAATCACACACACATATGTTTTCCCACCACATATTCTATCAAACTTAATGTATATTTCAAAGCCTTGACAGTGACCTTTTCTGGAGTCAGACACTTCATGTTGGTGGAGCTGAGGATGTGGTGGAGGTACTCGTTTAGGTCAGTGATGTTGGTGTTCACAGTCACCTAGGAGAAAGAAAGCTGCCTTCAGAGACGCCTTGGACAATAATATTCACTCCATACACACCTCTGGTGTCGAGGCAATGCAAGCCAAAGGACTCATCATACATTGCTCAAAGTTTATTTTATACAGAGAAGATGTTTGATGATTAAGTGAATGGGAGATCTAGAAATAGACCTAATTTCACTGAATTAAAACAATTGCAACAAATCTCCGCGTGGATCTATGCAGAGCTCACCTTGTTCTCCCACTCAAACTCGGCCCACATCTGTCTGAACTCTGCGTCGGTGCAGGACGCTGGCTGGATGTAGTCCATGATGTCGATGTGAATGTCGCTGAGAACCACGCAGTTCCTGTCGCTCGCTGCTCCCGACACGTCGTAGACTGCAAAAGAGTAGAGACAGACGTAATTTCCTCTTTCCAGCTCAGTTGACACACAAAGGAGTAATACATCAATAATGGGAATTGCATTCAATACAATGGTATTCAAGTTGTTGTTTTTTTTTTTTTTTTACCAATGTTGCCAAAAATGATTCCATTTTCAGTGGATGCCACCTTGACATTGGCCTTGATGTTTGCAAAGTCATGGGGGGCGAGAGTGAGAGGAGAAGGCTTCTCCACCAGCTTCAGGTCCCCTGTGGGCAGGAGAAAAAGCTGCATTTAGTCAAAGACTTTGGCAGGAAACCATGGCAACACAAAGACAAACAACATTTTTTTTGTTCCAAATGACACAGTGTTGAAGTGGACTCACCCAGAGTAGCCAGCTCCAGGGTGCAGTTTTGGAGTGTGTCATTGGTTTGGTTGACCACTAGTACATCGAGTACAATATCATACTGGTTTACATGAACGTAGGCCTCGGCATACACTGGATCTGAGAAGCCTGTGAGCTGAGTCACCTGGGATTAAGAATGAATTACAGTTCCATTTAGTTATTTTACCACTTGCTGCTAAACTGACACAAAAACATCTCAAAGTCCTTTGTGGTTGCTTAAAGCTTCAAACTTGAGTGCCCTCTGTTGATCATTTAAATGAAAAATAGTTTGCCACACCCCAAAGGGAGTTATAACATCTCATTTCTAAACATGGAGATGGAAGTTTCACTCCTTTCAAGAGTTATTCTGTTCACTTTTGAACGATTAACGATTGAGTATTATAGATGTTTCATGACTGTTTTCCTGGGCTCGAGGTGTACCTTGTTGAGTTTGGAGGCCAGGGGGTCCGCAGCCTCTTTCCTCTGAGTGTTGCCCATGGCGGCCAGCAGGCTGAGCTGGAACTGGTCCTCTTTGGATGTCATCTCATTCTTAGCGGTCAGCTGCATGAAGGAGATGGGGTCGTCTGCCTGCACAGTCACGTTTCGCTTCTCGGACTCTTTCTGCAGTTGGACAAAATAAATAAATCAGTTAGTTACAGCCTACACAAACCATACACTATGGATCTAGCAAGAACTAAACTTCGCACAAACTGAGATGAAGGAAATTTGGAGAATTAGAAAATTACTTCAAGAAACAAAGACACTCTAATAACTTTAATTGGGTTAAAGAATGTTGCCAATACAAAAAGTAAACAAAGTAAAACTTCATATCATTCTTTAGCTCAATTAAAATGCAGAGGACAAGGCTTAAGGAGTTAAGGGCCGTCACCTTCTGTGACAGCTTCTCTTCCTCCAGTCTGACGGTGAGCATGTGCGACAGGGATTTGCGGCACTCCTTGTTGAAGATGTCGTTCATGAGCGGTGAGCACTCCGACAGGACCTTAAGGCAAAGCGAGATGCGGTCCACATCGTCGTCTGTGATCGGCTTCTTGGGCAGAGAGGACTTGCCAAGGTGCAGCACGGTGACCATGATCAGCATGGCTTCCGCAACGAAGGACTGTCACATGCAGAATGACAGTGCGAATTCCAAATTATTGACATTGTGATATTTTATCAACATTTGATCAATATGGCCCAGCCCTAGGAAGAACACTTACGTTTTGTTTCTTCTTGTCTGGAACGATAGCAACATAGCGCAAGGCCACTTTGGTTAGTGTGGTGGCGAGAGAGGCGGCCACGTAGAAGTCTCCGTCCATGAGGAAGCCCCTGAGCGGAGGAGGCCTGCAAGATATGAAACAACATCAATAGAAATTCAGTTCAGTTCGATAAAAAAAATTTATGTTGTCATGCGATTCTGTATTACCTGTCCTCGTCTTTTTTTGAGGGCCGGGACGAGCTGAGGGCGCTTTGTGTCACGTAGGTTCCCATTTCTGTCACCAGCTTCTGGGCCGGAGCTGCACTGACCTCCTCCTCAGGCTTCACCTCTCCAGACTCCCTCTTTATCTCGTTCTCCACGATGGGGATCTGAAGGGAAAAGACATGTCAGACGGAGGGTCTGAATCTAACTGTGTTGGAATTGTTAAGTAGCTTGTGTATGGCGATGGGCTGAAGGAAGATGAACAGACCTCGCCCAGCGACCTGCGGACTTCTGTCATCACACTCTGGATATCCTCCTTGGTGCTACAGTATTCTCCCAAAATCCAAAGTGCACCTCTGTAGATCCTGAAAACACAATTCAACCAACATGAGACACACAAACACCCACCCGTGAAATATTACATCTAATAGTATGTTTAATTGACATATCCATTCTTGAAATGAAATTGCTAGAATGCTTAATTTAAACTATTGAAATCACTATAATAGGAATGGTATGTGAATAGAACAGTTGAAATGAAAAGTGTGAAATGAATAGTTAGTATTACAGCATTTGTATTATATTATACTATTTTCAGACGAGACAACAAAATCAGGCTTGTCCTACTTGGCCTGGAATCATAAATGTACAAACTACTATGAATAATGATGCTATCAGCAAGGAAACACTCAATGCCATGCCTCCTAAAAATCCAGACATGTGCTTGTGAGATCTTACTTGACGGTTTTGATGGCATGGAAAACTTCCAGCATCTTCTCGATGATGAGGGGTCTCAGATTGTCAAACCTCTGTATCGCCTCTCGCACAAACTCCAGCACATCAGCAGCAGCGGCCTCGTTGGTGTCGCTGAGGAACTCCATCAGCTGAAAGATAAATCAGAGAATTAAATCATGGGTAAACAAGATAGCATTAAGTGTTTTGTGCTCCATTATGCCAGGACGGTACGCAAACTCACCACGGGAATGACGTTGGCGGCCATGTCGGGGAAGCGCACGCTGCAGGAGTGGAGGGTTCGCACCAGCAGCTGCCTGTATTTGTCAGTGTCCTCGTGCTCTGTTACATTGTTGGTCTTTATCACCTCCTTCTTCAAGACGATCACCAGCTGAAAAGGAAAAGGCCAGTCATTTACTTCAGATTCCATTTGTTCTTCTTACAATGGGACCAAAAAATAACAGCAAACACTCACCTCCTCTACGTTGCGGGACGAGACGAGATCCAAAGCGAGCTGCAAGGTCTTCTTTCTCACTTCCAGGTCAGGGGTGCCGAGGACACGCAAGATGTCCATCACCAAGTCCTGGATGTTAGAAAACCATGCATGTAGACATTAAACATTAAAGCATGAGCAGTATAGCATATATATCATGTTTCCTAAATAGATGACTAGGAAACATACTGTATCAAAAGCATATTCACATATATGGAATTTATTCTTTCGACTGAAACCGTTTTTTTGGAGAAACAGTAAATGCCACTTAAGGCAGAGTTATATAACTTTTGGTATTTGGCGCCCCTACAGTTTCTGAGTGCAATTGCAGTTTTATACCGCTGTCGTAAAACTCGTCCGGATTTTTTCTTCCCGGTCCAAGAATTAGGTTACAGCGCCCCTGGCACGGACCTCACCACTTCCCCGAGCCGTCTACTGGGGCAGCACGCGCAAGTCACAGGGTGAAAAAAACCCTGTGGTGCAATGAAAGTGAGGCGGGATTGCGGTCCTGCGGGTGCCGGGTGGACCACCAGCCTGTCTCGCCTGTGCTGTCAAGGAGGTGGAGCGGCTACGCGGAGTGTCCCCGTGCTGCTTTTTTTGTTTCGGAGTAAAATAAAATACATGAATAAAAACATGTTCTCAATGTGTTATTGAGAGGAAGGGGGCAGGGGGGCGACCAGCAGACGGAGATCGCGGGTGCAAATTGCGCATGGACACAGGTCCCAATCTAAGGTCTAGAGCCCTCTTCCTATCCTCTCGTCCCATGACAAGTGAAATATGACTCGGCAGACTGTGCTTCAATCTGGCGCACAAACGTTCACTTTCAGTATAGTGTCTGACTATTCATAAAACGCTTAGTATTTTACAAATTTTTTTATTTTAATTTGATGAACGTGGGCGCGATACACAAAAATGAACTAAATGGGTTTTATTTCTGTAATCATCGGTATATGCCTGAACACCGTGTAACACCCCGGCAACCCTAACGTCTGTAGTGACAAGTAGTGCCATAAAGCGCAATGCACTTTTCCCGCGGTTTTGCTTTAATTATCTTGCTGAAATTAGTTAGCTTTAATATTACATTTATAAGGTCATCATTACACCAATGTTTGCTGGCTACCATAAAAGTTAATTTAGTGAAGTTAAAGCTCTCAAAAAGCAGATCTCTAGTAGCTATATTTACCTGGAGGACACGCTCATGAGTGGGGTGCTCCTTCAGTTCAATGAGACGATCCAAGACGATGAGCTTCACGTTGTTGTCACTCTCCTTGATGATCAGATCTATGTAGCACTGAGCAGCAGCCTGGAGCAGGGGAAAGTAGAACATTTGTTGTAATAAAGCAGTATTAAATAAAATAATATTTATTAATATTTATATAAATATATTTATATATATTTATTTGTTTAGGTTTGGATATAAAAGGGGATCTGATACATGCACTTACACATCATCATAATCAAATATTATAATTACATATTATTAATAAAAAAAGCTATATATGGAGCTTAGAGGGGCCACCTTCCCCACTTTTCCCCAATAAAAAGTCTTGTTAGCGTACCTTGATGGCTGTGGGTGCGCTGGACAGGGTGACTAGGGTCCCGGCGGCCTCATACTTGACGGCAGGACTGGATGACTGCAGCAGGTTGTAGATGCAGCGGATGAAACGTGCGCGCTCAGAGGGGTTAGCGTGGCACACCTGCCGGACAGGAAACAGAAATGTGCAATGGCAGAAGGGTCAACCTCACACAGTTCCTCGCGATGTGTTGATGCATCTTAAAGCAGCCGTACTCACTTTGTAAATCAGCTCCACAATAACCAGCTGGAGAATGTCGCCAAAGGTGTGAACTTGATCGATACAGGTGCTGAGGTAATCCAGAGCTCTGTCCTGCATGGTGGAAATGACAACATTTGAGCATTAGGACAGGTCTTGGCATACTGTATTACTAACAAGAGGAAAAGCTGCTACAGACCTGGTCAGCGTGGATCAGCATCATGAAAGCGTTCCTCTTGCAGCTGGCGTCTTTCTCATTGACAAGGAAATCATGGATCAGCTCCGGAGCATCGGGTATTAAATTTTCAAAGTTCCTGAGAAACAAGAGAACATTACAGGTTATACCAAGCGGTTGTCCCATAACAGAGGCATAGAAATGCTTTAAGCAATTAAAAATCCAGTATAAATTAAGCAGTCGTACCTGTAGATGGTGTAAATGGCCAGGACGGCGTTGCGTCGCACGTAGCTGTGCCTGTGCTCCAGACACGCCCGGATTGCCGGCATCAGGGGCTCCAGCAGCTCAGACTCCTTCAGTTTGCATAGGAAGCGCAGGGTGGAGCCGCGGATGAACTCGTTGGGGTGCTGCAGGTCCTGTGGGAGGGGATAAAGGTGACTATCTTTTAGACACATCTCCAAGCTGCTATTTTTATCAAAGATTTTAGAAAAAAATTGTCTCCACTCAACTGATCTCTTATATGAACAACAATCAAATCTTTGAAAATTTTCAATCTGGTTTCCGCTCCATACACAGCACTGAGACTGTTCTGGTCAAGGTCAGTCTGGTCAATGACTTACTGCTAGCAGCCGACACAGGCCAGTGGTGATACCTCCTCTTGTGGGGTGTGCCCCAGGGGTCTATTTTGGGTCCCCTCTTATTCACTATATACATGCTACCCCTGGGGCAAATCATGCGTAGACACAACATCAATTTCCACTGCTATGCGGATGACACTCAATTGTATGTCCCACTAAAGCTTGGTACCACTGATGTTTCTCCTATTATGTCCTGCCTTGCTGAAATAAAAAACTGGATGTCCAAAAATGTCCTGCAGCTGAATGACTCCAAATCAGAAGTAATTATAATTACCCCCTCTGGCCCCAGCACTGGCAGCGCTAACAATCTCTCCTCTAGTCTGGGTATCCTTTCCAACAATGTTCGAAAAGAGGCCTGCAACCTAGGTGTTATTTTTTACTCTGAATTGTCCCTAGATACTCAGGTCACCAAAGTGGTGAAGTCCTGTTTTGACCAACTGAGACAGCTAACCAAGATCAGGTCATTCCTCTCCTCTGCAGACATAGAAAAGGTCATCCATGCTTTTAAAGCATCCAGACTTGACTATTGCAATGAACTTTATTCTGGTATCAGCAGGCGAAACATCCAAAGACTGCAGATGATACAAAACGCTGCTGCCAGGCTTTTAACACGCACTAAGAGAAGCGACTATATTACATCAATCCTTGCTGTCCTTCACACCTGTGAGTTTTAGAATTGATTTTAAGATTTTACTGCTTGTTTTTAAACTTGTTTCTAACTCCCTATGAGCCTGACCGCTCCCTGAGATCCTCCAGCAGGGCCCTACTAATGGTCCCAAAATCTCGACTTGTCACTACAGGTGACCGGGCCTTTGCTGTTCGGGCACCTCAGCTGTGGAACTCCCTGTCTGGAGATCTCAGGCAGGCAAACTCAGTATCCTCTTTTAAATCTCTTGTTTCCAGTAGGGACTCTGTAACACGTGCTAACAGATCCCCGCCCCCAGCAACACGATTGGTCGAAACATATAGGAAGCGAAAGAAAGTGAAAGCCCTGTTTAAACACTTTTACACTCCCATCAGACTTTGATTTGTGATACTACAGCCCTGGTAACATGTTCCACACCAGACAACCACACGGCCATAAATACAAGATGGACCATACAAGTCCATCAACCTGCTCAGTGCATCAGGTGGAGTCCAGCCATTCTCCTACCTTTCTGTAGGCATCGCAGACCAGAATCATCTCCTGGAGCAGCTTTCCATCTGTTGTTGTCTTGGGCACAATTTCCCAGAAAACCAGCAGCAGCTTCTTGATGGTGTGATCTTGAAGCGGCAGGACGAAGCGGATGATGGTCATCAGCAGTCCTGGCAGCTTCTCTCCATTCAGTATCATGATGATGACCTTCTTCAGAGCTTCTGTCTTTGCCTTGATTTCCCCCTTTTCTGTGGACAGAATGTTATCATCAGTAATGTATACAAATGTTTGAATAAAATTTGTATTAAATGTATGATATGAACAATAAGAAATTTCATTTTTTAAGATAAATTCACCCCCTTGGGTATGTATGGCATCTCCTTGACTCAACAATGTCAATACGATATTCTAAAAGTATTCATTCTAAAATAAATATTGTTTCAAAAAAGAAATTTACTGCACAATAAAAAATAAAAACCTCTCCAGGACAACTCTTGTTTTCCAGGACATTTTGGGCAATGTTGTCATATTCCATTACTGGAAAACATCATTACAAAATCCAAGAGTTTTCCAGAATGCGTAGGAACACCAATCACCAAAATCTGTGCGAGTGATTATATTTACCGAGGTCAGTTTTAAGGCTGACTTCAGACGGGGGTTCCGAGTCATTTGGGACATTAATGAGGGTATAACAGACGTTCTCGGCAGCCGTCATTTCACAGCTAGGTTTGTATCCCCCTTTGAAGAATCTGTTTGGAATGTCAGTTTCTGGATATCTGAAAATGAAAATGAATACATGTAAATATCTGGAAGAGGTGTAAAATCATATCATGAACACACAGGGTGGATCAGAGTTGAATTTAAGACATTTTTAAGACAGATATTTGGGCAAATCACCTCAAAGTATTGCAGGTATCCAAAACAACAAATAATAGCAGGTAAATATCAAGGTAAGCATTGGGCTGAGGGTTTTGTAACGTCTGAAATGTTGACATTGACGCAGATAGAGCTGCAACGATCAGTCGATTAATCGATTGGTTGCCAACTATTAAATGAATCGCCAACTATTTTGATAATCGAATCGTTTCGAGTCATTTTTTGAGAAGAAAATCGGACAAAACAAGACGTTTGAGGTCGTCACCTCGGGCTTTGGGGAACGACGATCAACGTTTTTCGGCGTTTTATGGACAAAACAACTGATCGATTAATCGAGAAAATAACCGACAGAATGGACATGATGAATCGATAATGAAAATAATTGTTCGTTGCAGCTCTAGATGCAGAAGAACTTGACGAATATAAATACTACGATGCTAAATACTAATTTAATACTATTTAACGACTTTTAAGGCCTAATATTTGAAAAAATCGAATTCTAGGCATGTCTTTCAAAGACTTTTAAAGGACCGGGCCAGGACGGAGAAGGAATATTTGAGGAGGCCAACACCATTTTTTGCATGAGATCATCAAGTTGAGCAAATAGTCCAAATGGGCCAAAGTTATTTAGGACAGATTCCCAAGAAAAAGGGGGTGTTTCATGACTCCTGAGCCGTCTGCAGGTCTCGAAGGTAATAACTCATTAAAAAAAAAAACACACACACACACACACACACACATAGACAATAATAAATAAGTCACCACAGAACTTTAAATATGACAGAGACCTCGACATAAGAACCAGGTGTGTAATTCGATCTGTGCAGCGACAAAAAGATGGAATAAAAGCTAAACATGAGCTTTGCGGGGACCCGTAGTTAAAGGAATTAAACGACACAACGCCAGGCTAAGGTGGCTAGCGGGGCTTTAGCTTCGACGAGCGGTGAAATGGAGGACAACCCGACGCGGCGAGCCAACGGCGCGTCGATGTATCACTACGTACGATGTCGTGTCACCTGGATGCGAGGCCGGTGCGCCGCCGGATAGTCCTGGTTGTCCGCTCGCTGCTGTTTAACCTGCAGCGCCTGCGACCTGCAACGCCGCGAAGATGTGTCTCCTCCTCGGCGGCTCTCCGCGACTTCCGTGTGACGTGGAGGATCGGCGCCTCGGCCACATCACTGGTACGGCGCGCC
>OMKR01050470.1:0-12612 GCA_900302355.1 Cyttopsis rosea
TTTTTTTTACCTTTGATTGGGCAGTTGCTTTGTCTTTTGCTTCCCTGTTGGATCTGGAATTCATGGAGCAGCGCTTGTTTGACATGTGTTTGGGTACAACACAGTCATGGAAATCTGAGCGGAGAAATACTGTAGAGTGCTGCTTAAAGCTGCTCACTGTCATGCCTATGGGGTATTTATTTGTTTTGAATTCACAAGCGTGGAAACTAATGTGCAGCCTAGTTGATGTTCAGTCAAGCAGATGTCTAACCTTGAAAGTGTAACATTAAAAATCATAGCGTATTTAATGTTTAATTAAAAAGTCATGTCAATAATCAATTTGAGTCCCATTACTGTAATTTAGTCCTTTTTTGGGAAACTTGTACTTTAATGTAATGTAATGTAATGTAATGTCAAATGTAATTTTACATTACATTACACGATGGAATCTACTTCGCTACTTTGCAAATCATAATTGCTACTGAGTAGGCCTACAATTTGAATTATATCCAAACCTTTCATCTGCAATTTTGTAGACAATAAGGCGATCGCAAACCGGCCAATGAAAACCATGAAATACAGACAAAAAGAAAAACACTGACACAAGTGATGGGAATTTCTTTCAACTTCCAAACAGCTCTTCATTTAGTACCACTTCTGGCTTTTATAATTCAGCCAAATATAGCAATGTTTTGACCGACCATAGGATCATCCTATTATTCTCTCAGACGGGAGCCGGCTCCCGTCGTGGCTCATAGAGCCGACTCGACCGACACATCATTAACAGCCGGCACAGGTTTGGAGACGTGACCACTGAACAGAACAGCGCAGAAGTTAGGAGTAATTTAAGGGCTGGAGATTTGGAGAAACAGAAACCAAATGGAGACAGAGGACAAGAACATTAAAAACAATGAAAATGATGAAGAAAAGACAGGACGAGTGCCCATGGCTGCATCTGGAAGAATTTGTCACATAGACGGGGAGAAAAGGAGAAAGCGTGCAAATTCAATGCAAACTTTGTTTGCTGCGAACAGTGATATCGGCTTACAAGATTTCAGCCTCTAATCTCAAAAAACACATTGAGGTAAGAAGATTTACAGCTATTTGTATGTTATTGTTTCCATCTTTGATGTACCACCATGAAGCCACTGGTGAAAGCTTCAAACCTACTCCAGTCAGAGTCCAGCTCCTGCATGGAGTGGCTGCTGCCAGTAATCCACTAGCTACTATCCAAACTTACTGGGCTGGAGACATCAAGCAAGACCTGCAGAGCCCTGCAAAACTGCCTGCAGAAGCATTTTGGACAGATGATGGAGGATCCAGAGTTGGCTGCGGCTGCAGTCCTCTTACCCAAGTTCAAGACCTCCTGGACTAACACAGCAGATGTAATAGAGGCTGGTAAGGTAAAATTTTGTCAAAGATTCACATGATCCCATTTGTGTGTGTGATGCTATGTGTGCACACATGTATCAGTGTATATATTTTATAACTCCTCAGTCATGGCAAGCCTAAAGGTTGTTACTTATTGATGAGCTCCCCGAAATACCAAAGTATCATTTTTGTGATTTAGCTGATTTATGTGTGTATGTGTGTGTATGTGTGTTCAGGAATATTCACTGAAATTGAAATAACAAAATTTGCTAAAGCACCAGAATTGTGTTGTCTACTGTCAATTACAGGCTTGACATACGTGAAACAACATCCTGAAACGACGAAGCATGAGTGAGAAACGAGAGTCATCTGATGACGACAATTTATTCTCCAGACAACACCCAGAGAGTCACGTTTGAGCTTTGAGCAAGTCCAGTTGAGCTTGAGGGTTATCTTGCTTGTGCCACAGACAGTATGCCTCACTCCTTCCTAGCCATTAAGAAACTCTCCCTCAAGCTGAACTCAGTTCTGCCTGCCTCTGCTGCATATGAACAGCTTTTTAGCTGTGCTGGTCTCCTCTATACATCCAAACGAAGCCGGATAGACTCTGTTAAACTGAACATCAGCTCCTGCTGAAACTGAACAAAAGGTTCAGGAAGTGAACTGTGCAAGATATGCAAGCATGTCCAATAGGTTTGACACTCCGATTAGGCTCTTGCCTGGCCTGCCTTGTTTGTCTGCAGTGCATTGTGAGAACTTTATACTAATTACATGTGTTCTACACAGGTTCAAAAACATTTTAGTATGCTTTTAACAGACAAAACTCCTGCTTTATTTGTAAATTTGTTTAAAAAAACAAATTTCCTTAATTTGATCCATTCATACCTTTTTTATCATTTATCAGAGAAATGTGCTTTGTTGAAAGTAGATTTTTCTACATGGATCTCCCCTTTCAATGGAATGGCTGCTATTGATAATGCATTAAACATCAACGGTTAAAATGTAACTTAAGTTGTTTTTGAGAAAAATACATTGTACTTTTACTTAAGTATTAGTTTTACTTGTAGTTGAATAATATTTCAGTAATGTAACTTCTGTTTATTACTTCAGTAATGTAAAGTACTTCTACTTTAGTAGTACAGATTTTCAGTACTCTTTCCACCACTGGAACTGAGGTATTTAACATGTGGGGGAAAATAGAGCCAGATGGATAAAAAGCAGTCAGCAAGGTTAGTTTTAGAGAAAAGCAAGTTGGTTAAACTGCTAAAGCTACTCTATGACGGTCCTGACTCAGCTCGCCTGCATCTCCTTGGGGGCGGATCAATCCTAAATTGGAAAGAGATGAAGGAATGAAAGAAGGGAGAGAGGAAGGAAGAGAGGCTGCATGCAAAAGAGGTAGAGAGGAGGGAATGTCATCCAGGCTCTGAACTCTGGCTCTGTTTCTACCAAACATCTTGGAAGCCATTTCTGTTCAGAAGATTGAGGCAAATGTTTCTTGACTAGACACTAATATAGGACACATATACGACACTAACATATACATTAATACATATTTTGTAATTTTGTCCCTTCAATTATCTTATCGTTTTAGAAGTAAATACTACAATTATTTCATTTCAAGGTGTATTTTCCTTTTTGTAGGGGGTACAATTCAGCATCTCTATAAACATAAAAATATAATATGGTATCACTTGGTCTGTGTGATCTCAGGGATGCAAAGAACTTCTTGACCAATTTATGGTAGACTAGCATGCCCCCTAGTGCTAGAAAATTAAGCATTGTTCAATTGTCAATTTTTGTTCAATGTTCAATGTTAATGGTAAAATATGAAATGCCATACCACATCTTTGTGCTCAGAAAAATCCACCGATACAATTTATACAACTTATACATATACAACTTCATTCTCTCATGGATCTCTGGACGGTGCATAAGCGTGTTTAAATAAAGTGTGTTTAAATAAATACATTTTCTGTGACAATGTTGCCCACTGGAACAACATCTGACTCATTAGTGCCTCAAAATTTGAAATGTCAACTACGGCATGTACTGCAGAACATTAGATAGGAAGTCTGAGACTAAGGTAATTAAGCACTAGTCAGCTCCTTCTGTCTGGCCTTGGTGCTGTTCTTAGTCGAGATCAACCTGGAGGCCCACATCCATTAATACAAAGATAAACCTGCCTCTAGCCAGGTTTAATTTAAACCTTTACTTAGACCTAGATTAGCTCTAATCTTCCTTCTGGAAATCTGATTTCTTTAAACAGAGACTAGGGCAAGTCTGGGAATATTTTAAACCATGACTGAGAAAGGCCATTTCAAATTAGTCCAGATTAAATGTGTGATTTGAGTCCAAGATTAGGCCTGTAATCTGTGTCTGCGAAACCACCCCATAGAGTCTTGTCTTGTAGGACTCAAATTTATTGCCCAGAGATTACCGAGATAGGCGTCCGAGTCAACCAAGTTCCCTTTAAGTTAACTTTGAAGACACATGCCATTCTTATACACCAAGGCGGAAATAAACAATGCCTATCAAACATCCACGGTCATGTCGACACATGCGTGTGGTAATTTTTCTGAAGTTACGGCCATGGAGCACAACGTATGTGGAGTCGGGCCTGAAAGAAGAAATTCTCAACTATCCAACCAGGGATCACGCCTTGTCGTGGTCATAGTCACGAAAATTAATCTATTAAATCGTGTCCCGGAGCACAATTGTCAGACAATTTTTGTAACACACTGAACGACATTTTAACGGGGGGCGCAGATACATACAGTGCACGTCCTCTAGTTATTTACACGTCAAAACAACAAATGCCACAAAGGGTAAATGTGGTGTATTATGGATACTCACCGATTTTTCTGATTTTCATCCCAGACATCTTCAAAAACGAAAACTATCCATGTCCCGTTATGACAAAAGTAAAAAACGATGAAAGTGTTAGATATAATTTAACTGTATATAAATGTCAGCATTTATTTATGATATACTATATGTATAGCCTCGTTTTTGTATTATAAATATGATTATATTGTCTGGTTATAGAGCTCTGCCCCACTTGGCTCTGCGTTTCAGGAAGTGAATTTCCCATTCATTCACAAGTTTCAGTATATAAGGGGTTTTAAGCCTGGAACATCAACCACGAGATGAATCGTGACCATAAAACATTTGATTTGGAGCAAAAAAAAAACATTTGGAAAATGGAAGAAAAGGCAAAGATACAAGATTGTGTATATTAATAGGAACTACTCATCCCATAAACCATTGCGAATGAGCTTCCCCCGCCGTATGTGCACGTTGCTGAATATTTGAATACACACACACACACACACACACACACACACAAATATATATATCGGTTGCTTTGAGGACCCCATTGGGGGCCTTTCCCTTAATGCAATGTGACAAATCGCAGAGGAGATGATAGACGGAGAGAGGAGGAGAGAAGAACAGATAGGAGTTCAGTGGAAAGGAGGAGAGGATAAGAGAGGAAAGAAGAGCCCTATCCCCCTCTCCACACCTCTCCTTCTCATCTCCACTCATCTCCTCTCTCCTCCACACATCCTCTCCTTGTTTCCTCTCCTTTCCTCTTTTTCTTCCTCTTCCTCTATTCTCCTCTCCTCTTATCCTCTCGAGAGAAGGGAATATGTAAGGAGAGAAGAACAGATAGGAGTTCACTGGAGAGTAGGAGAAGAGAGGAGAAAAGAACCTGTCCCCCCTGTATCTCCATCTCCTATCGTCTTCTCTCCTTTCCTTTCCTCTCTTCTTTTCTCCTCCTCCACAGGCTTAGGCTTAGGGTTAGGTCAGAGGTAAGCCCCACTCCTATGTTGGAGAGAGACGTGTCTGGCACCGTTGGATTCGTCTCGACGAGTAGATCTGATTTGACCCCAGACATACCCCCTAATTATCCCCAGATAGTTTGCATGGGTGAAAATGTCTTCAAGGCCTCAGTGCCTCGATACAGTCACCTTGAGGCACCTCTACCCCTGGACGACAACGTAACAAAAACGCAAAGTTTGAGGCAGACTGGTTTTGTAAAATAACATGGCATGCAAACTTAACAAAGTAAGAAATGTAGACTTAAACACGCGTAATACACATACCACATACAGCCCAATTTGATCTCAAGTGGGCCGGACCATTAAAACCATTGCATAATAACCTATAAATACCAACACCTCCAATTTTCCCCCTTTCTTTTAGTGTAAAGAAGTGCAAGTACATTCTGAAAACAATTAATAAACCATCCATTTACAAATCTGATGGAACAGCCTGAGATGTCTCAAGAAAAATAAGAGCAATTTTTACAATATGTCTAGTTTTTCCACATTCAACCACTCTACTGTCATTACATGTGCATTACAAGGCACAAATCATTATGGTCACATGTATTTTGGAACTGAACAACAATATAGTATTTTACTTTATGATTCGAACAACTTGTCGAGATCTAGAAATTATTTTAGTTTTTCATAAATTTCCACTCCTATGTAATAATGCTGGCATCACCACATCACACCAACTAAAGTGGAAGCTATTGAGGAACAAGGTTAAGTAATCCCCTGCCTTACTAACCATTTACAAATCAAAAGTTTTGGCAGTGCTTTAGAAATAGGGTTACAACATTGTTTTAAGATAGAAGTCTGATACAGATTATTTTGTACTGAAGCTGCTGATTGACAATGTTTTGCACAATGTTCAATATATTTAAATATGATAACAATAAGTATTCATTGTTTTCAGAGAACTATATTCTGGTCAGTGTGGAAAAGCCTCTGAAGCAGCATTTTACATGAAGTAGGCTACTCACTGTTTAACTTGCTCCTGAAACCTGGCACCTGTTAGCCTTCATGTATTGTGCAAAACTGCAATAATAAAAAAAAAAGAAAATACAAAACCTTTTCTCAAGTAACTTCCATCTCTGAAAAACACGTTTTCATGAAATACAATAATATCAAGCTGCACAAAGTGGAATTAAAAACGGACTTATTTTTTTTAATATTGTAAATAATAAATATAATAAATAAATACATTTAATCCATTTTTATTTATTAGAAATAATAAATATAAAAAGAAAGTGCTGCAGTCACACTGTGAGTATCGCAGGGAACGACTCACTCACTGAGTGAGTGTGAGCGCTCGCAACTGACTGAGAGTTCAACTGAACTCAACTGAACTCAATGAACGGATCCTTTCAGGAAGTGATTCAGTTCAGTTTGTTCACCCAAAAGAATCAAATTGGTCGCGAACGACACAACACTATCACAGAGTCGGTAGATGCTGTTTTCTCTGGAATATCGTACTTAAATGGCTTAAATAAAAACCATGGATTGATAGAAAAGTTGTTTCAAATTCATACCCGTGTACTTTCTATACCATCCAGCCCTATTTCACACTTTTCAAAGTCATCCAGTGGGCCGGATCGGACCCTTCGTCGGGCCGGTTCTGGCGCGCGGGTCGTATAGTAAAGATGTTGTATTTCCTTCTCTATTGACTTCCATTGCTTTGGCAAACTAAGGCTCAGAAATGTTATTTCTGACTACCATATGAATCGGATTCAAACGTTCCATATGAGAGCATCATAGAAACAACTCCATAGTACAATGGAGGTTATCAATTATTGATAAAGGGAATCTTTTTTCCTCCACAAAAGTAGCTTCTAGCTAGCCAGCTCGCTTTGTTTACAACGTCCCCCCAATAGGCTACTCCCTTTATCGATAAATGATAGGCTACATTGTACTTCAGATTCCTTCTTCTTGAGACTTTTAGACTTGAATCATATTCTAGTCAGATTGTGTGTTTATGAAGCAAGAGAAGTCAATGGAAAGCAGAAAATGTAAAATCTTTGTTCTCCACACAGCTTTCGGTCACAGTGAATGGCAGTATACGGACTCATATCGGACTCATATCAAGCTAAATAACATATACAGCCAATTATTCTACTGGGTTCCGGTGGGTTATCTCCCGACTAGGGGCCTTTCTGTGTGGAGTTTGCATGTTCTCCCCTTGCTCACAAGGGGTTTCCTCCATATAACATTGGTAAGGACCTCCAACAAAAACATGCAGAACAGTGACAACCTCAAGCTGATGTGTGGTGAGTGTTCTGGCGCATAATGGCTGCTGTGCATCACCCAGGTCGGTGCTACACATTGGTGGTCGTTGAGGTGAGTTTCCCCCCTTTCACTGTGAAGCGATTTGGGCACCCAGATAATAATAAATCCATTATTATTAAAACTTCCATATCACTTCAACACAACAACATCACTTCAGAAACCCATTTAGTTGGGTCATAATGACTGAAGTAACACATGATTTAGTTTGAAGTGGTTTAAAGGAAACAAAAAGCTATTCCTCAAGGTATTTCTCACATCAAAATATTCTGTCCTTGATGTTCTCGGGGTCCAAACAAAAGATAACTTTATTTTTCTTGTCAGATGTAAACACACAGTGTAAAAGCCATTAAGATTAAAGCGAGGAGTTAAAGGGAGGGGAGTTGGTCAGTGTTGGTGTTGGAGCATTTGGTCTTTGTTTGGATGAGGGGAAGAGGTCGCTGTCCATTGTTTGATGTATCACGCAACAAGCTTCAGACAATGCCCGTGTGGAATTTCTCCACCGAGAAACACATTCCTTCGATTTAAACTGCTGAATTGTTTGAAGGGAATCAAGGTCAAGGGTAGTTTGGAGTATAAAGAGGAGTTCATCATCAAGCTGCTGAATGATTTATAACCACTTGCTCAGGCAACAGACGGCAAGGGAGAGTATCCGCGATTATGCCAAGATAATTGGCAGACCTATATTACTGATGCATACGGATACAGATATATATGCGGTGGGCAAAATAACAAAATAATATGAGTTTATAACTTTGGACCAACTAAATCACAATTATGGAAGCCCATAGGACTAAATTAAAATGAATATGCAAACTTGAAAATTAAAATGTAATTCCGCAGTAGCATTATAATTTTCCACATATGTATGTGTTATTTGAGACAAAATGAAAATGAAAATGCAATAATCCAATTTGCATTTTCATTTTCACATACTCCTATGGGCGTTCTATGACCATATTAAAATTTAAATGGAAAAGCTGCTGACATTGAATTTTTTAAATCGTACTCCGCTGTACAGTGGTCAATATTCAAATGATAATGCATGAGTCATGCATGGGAGCTTTCTTGCAGCTGCAGAGTGTCTGCACGGCTGCACGGCCTATCGCTGCCTGGAGGTGCTACAATATCGTCCTTCGCACTCACCGGTGGACACATCACACACACAGACACACAGACACACACACACACACACACACACACACGAGCACCTGCACCGAATACACCCCCGAAAACCCTCTTGATTACATCCTTCTCCGTTTCTCTCCTTTACTGCCATAGCTATCACAGGAAGAGGCCACGTGCTGAATTGCTGTTCCAATTTCTGTCGGCCTAATTGTCAATACATTTTATCGTCTGATGTTTCTATGATTATCTTTTTCCATGTACATGTTGTTGTTTGTTTGTTTCTATGTTTATTTGTCTCACCCGTGGTGATTCTCTCCCTCTTGCAGAAGTATGATGATTAGTTGTTTATTGATCAAATCATGGTCAGATCGTGCTCCAAAGAGGGGGATTGGTGGCGGTTTTGTATAAGAGCTGTGCTCTTGTCATCCCACAGGTCATCCACAGGTTATTGCAGCAGTATTTGGCTGACAAATTTAAAAATTAAAAATTTAACACAATATTAATTATGTAACCTAATTCACAATTAAAATTCAAATGCAATTTTCGAACAATTTGTGCAGTGGACAATATTAAAATGCAATAAATGAAACAGCGCCCCTAGTCTATTGAAATTGCATTTAAATGTCACCACGCTCTTTTCCGGACAACATGGAAATGAAAATGTGTCTGTCAGTCCCCTCATCAAGGTGGGTCTTCAGTTAGGACTTTCTTGTCTTTCTTTCTCACTTTCTCGACCAGTGACACTGCGCTCGCTGCTTGGTGGAGTGTAGATGCAGAGCTGGGGAGTTGACATAGTATGCGGTGTGCGCTGCGCTCAATGTAGAGCACGCATGCGCGCTTTCGGTTGGTGGGGTTGTAGTCGAGAAGGAGAAAGAAGTATCTTGCGGCAATGTATTTATCTGCTTCAAAAAAAGACTCGTCAAGGAGCTTTATTTCCACAATGACAAACAGATCCACTTCAGTAGGGAGCACTTTGTCTGTTGGGGAGAGTTGAACTTTTATTTGTTTATTATTTAGTCTATAATATGGCATTAGAAGTACTACTGTACTTTTTTTTCTGTAGATGCAAGTGCTCAGCATATCCTGATTGGTCTTGTTTTTGATAGATATAAATCAAATTCCTGAAGGAATTTACATAGATAGAAATTCATATTTTCTAAACAAAGTGTATATAAATATAAATCCAGATAAAAAAAAAACTTACATTTAGTACAGTTAAGTGTCGATATTTGTACTTCGATACATTCCAACACTGTTATTATATCATTTATTTCGGATACCTACAGGTACACCACCATTGCCTCCAGTTACTGGGTTGGTATCTCCACAGTGGCAGACAGTGTGCCAGATGGGGGGACACTTTCTGTGTCTTCTTTCGGACAAGCCCTGTGGGAATACAAACTGGATCTCCTCTGGATCACCACCTGAGGCCCTTGCCCCTTGCCCTTGTAATTGATGTTGAGGAGTGATATCAATAACCCACAACGCTATGCATGGTCTTACGTCTCAATCACAAAATTGTTCTCATCATCCCTCGAAGCCTCGTGGATCCTCTGACCTACAGTCTAAGGACATATTTTTTAATGGACTAACTTTTGTAATTGTCAGATTATGTTTCACATTTTTTATCGTATGTCCAAATGTTTTTTTTATTGCTTACCATTATATTGTTTGTTGTTTTACTCCTACTATATGCAGTTTCCTTATGTTGATGCTCTGTCTATTTTTGGAAAAGCTTTTCATTGACCTTGCTATAAATAGGCTGTGTGTTGTTGTTTTTCTTATTTACAAAGAGGAATATGTTCAGGCCCTACTCTGGGAAAAACCCTAACCGTCCACAGAGGATCTTCAACTCCTGCCTCTCAAGAGCCTGAAGAGTAGTTGAGAATGCCTTTGGCATTCTTACAGCCCAGTGGAGGATCTACCACCGGGTGATTGGAGTGAATCCTGGGAATGGGGATACAATTGTGAAGGAAACTGTTGTCCGATACAACTTCCAGAGGTGGAACTCCATGTCAGACACTGACCCCACAGTGGAACACATCCCTGCGCTTTGGCAAGTGAGGAGAGTGGGCTCCAACAACTCCTCTACAGAGGCAATAGCTGCACGCGACACCTTCAGCAACTACTTCCTGTCTGCTGCTGGTGAAGTACCCTGGGAGAACACAGTCTGAGCTGCCTGCCATCCTCTGCAACCCACACCTACTTCTTCTGCTGATCTTCAAAAAACCAAAGGCTCTTTTAATTAATGAAAAGGCTTTTTTCTATTAAGACTGGAAATTAATCAAATTCACCAGATATAACTATACAAAAACAACTGCACTTCACACATTATTTATTTATTTATTTATTTATTTATTTATTTATTTATTTATTTATTTATTTATTTGACGCATACACTGAAGGATGGATGTAACTCCACATGGAGCGCCAGCAAGTGGAGCCGCTGGAGCGGTGCCGTGGTGCGGTCTGTGCTGCTCCGGGCACTGCGGGCAAAGTCGGAACAAACTTTTAGATTATGCCTTCGAGATGTAATATGAGTGAAGATTCAGCAACTGCATTGCTTATTTCTCGCATCAAATTTGTTCAGAAACTTTTGGTGGACTGATAAGGTGGAAATAGTGAACGTTTATCTTCTTCTTTATACTTTTGCATTCTGGGAATTATTGTTTGTGTAGGTAGACCCTGCTCTGCCGCCTCCAACTGCTGGCGCAATTTCTGCATTATGATTGAGAGCTTCTGCCAACCTCTTCTCACAAGAAGATCCATAACAAAACGGAGATGATATGTTTTCACAGAGAAGTGAAATTTCTTGGTGTTTATTTGTTGTTGTTTCTTTAAGGAAGTGATGTCAGTGCTGCTTCTTCGTCTCCTCTCTCGGTGTCACCGCAACAAATTTTTACCACATGTAAAAGAGCCGATGTAGTCATTCAAGAGTAGATACGATTTATAACCTTATTTTATCAAAACGGTTTTACATCACACGGAATATTGAAGGATGATCTTGATCTGCCTATTTGCATCTAAGCGAACCGTAAAATCGCCGTTCGCGCTGTCGTTCCAGTGCAACAATGGGTGAGTAGCTTTAAAATGCTGATGGAGAGCAAGTAGCGTCGACATTTTAATATTTATCTAATATTTAGAAATGAAACTCTGTTGAAATAAAATAAAATAAGAGAGATAGAAAACAACTTGAGGGACATAGACCTAGAATGTAATTTCCAATGTTTTCCCCATCTACCCAAAAGTACGCTCCTGCAAAATTCGCCAGGTTAGGATGTGGTGGATCACAATTTGTGAACTAGTGTAAAAAATCTGAACTGAACTGTAACCTTAAAGAAATTAGAAAAAAATAAAATGATTAAACTTGTGAAAGCTCAGCTCTGTGCAAAATTGTCATTATCTCTATTTTTACTTTGCTTCTTTTTTCTTTCGGCAGGTTTCTCAGACTTGGAGCTAGGCTGAGGAGAAACAGCTCCTCCTCATCTGTGGACTGGCCGAGCACCTTCAGCACCTCATCCTCAAAATCGCCAGTTTTTACCTGTCGTCCCTGGCTTGACCGCTGAAAAGCTGGAGGAGAGGGGGGAGTGCGGGAGCCTGGAAAGTGCAGGACACCTCAGGGACCATGACTGGTGTAGACATGGCTCCAGAGAATGTCTCGGCGGGAGTAAGGGAAGTTGATTCCTCAGGAGCCAGGGACTCAGGGGTAGACAGGGGCCTTGAAAAGGGGTCGTCTGACTCTAGGAAGGACATGTTGAGGATGAAGGTGGCTATGTCCTGTGGCTGAGCCTGGGGAGATAGGGTGGGCTGGGGACTTTAGGGTTCATCATCTGGGGTCATGTTTGAGGAGGTGGGCCTCTCTTTGATATGTGGCTCTAGGAAGCATGATGAGAAAATACTTTCATATATTTGTCTGCACACAAACAACCTTCATCTCCTTTATATACCTGTCCCTGAGGTTCTTCCAACGCTTTCTACAGTCATTGTCTAAATAAATGAGGAGTGGAGGGGGGGTGGGGGGGTA
>OMKR01050471.1:0-13863 GCA_900302355.1 Cyttopsis rosea
TTACATTGCCTTTCCCAATCTTAGATTAGATTCATTCTTACAATCTCCACTGTGAAGATATTAGTATCCGGCGACTTGTCTTCCATCTATAAGACACAGAAATCCCTTAAATCTGTTTGCTGCTATAAGATTCTCGATTCCCCCCCGCTACATCATTTTCCTTAAGGTAATAATTTCCATTTTGATGAGCCACCCATAGAGACTATTAAGCATCGGCGCAGTCAAGGTGTGCTCGCGCAGGCCGACCCCTGCGGTTTATATGTAAATGGTCTCGGCCTCTACCCTGCAAGTGTGACTAAAGAATCTCCATACCGGGCCTGTGTCCTCAGGCGGCAAGAGGGTGTAATCTCAGCTTCAAGGTGACACTAAAGGCTGCACATTATTTTGGCTTCCCCTTCATTTTGGGGCAGCACAGACTGCCTCACCGAAATGGCCGATAATGTCCGCCTTCTGCCCTCAGTTTTTTGGCACAAGTCCCTCCACAACACCGCCCACTAGGAGAGTTAGTGCAGTACTCTGGCGTTCTCTCTCGGCTGCTTTTCACCTCGTCCACTGTGAGGCCTCTTGAATTGTCTTTCTCTCCACATTGGGGCTTGAAACAAGATTACATATTGTACAGTAAGTACTGCATTGTACGTAGTCCAAAAGAAAGGTCCATGTTCAGTTTGTTTTTCGGTTTAGTTCCAAAGGGCCGGTCGGGCTCCTGGTCTCTGTGAATGAGGAGCGTGTCCATGCAATTGGGATTCCTTTTTTGTCTTTTGCTTGCTGTGTTTTGCATTTCCTAAGGATAGAATAGCGGGAGGAGCCATATCCACACATACGTACATTCACACCATATCATCTCGACTGACCAGCTTGTGAGGACGTATAGATTAGAACAAATTAAAGTTACACTCTCCACTCCAACAGTCATTTGAGACAATATCACGTCTGACTATTAGTGCCATGACACTTCATCTTCACAATCTTCCACACAGGCTTGTAAAATAGACTAGATGGAAACAGTAGTTTAAGCATTGGGCTCTCAAGCCTCTTATCTAACCAAGGATCAAACTTATTTTTTAAATACATGGCCCAGGTGCATGCTGTGAACAGTTAGACATCCACCTCATTTTCATTTTTAGGTTTTAACTTAACTCAATCAATAATAACTCAATATATAAAATGTTGGCCAATGGCTACAGTACACCTGAAGTTCACTTCTCTCCCAATGTTTCACCATCTTGGCTTTAAGAACGAAGCAAAAGCCCCCCATCATGGTTGGCTTGCTTCCAAATAGACTGGTTAAAAAGAACCACCATTTTACTGGTCACAGCCTAGAACGTCTCCCCCCCTGCGGCCTGTAAGGGTAGGAACCCAAAGGTGAAAGGAAAAATGTTCCTGTGTGGTACCTCATTCACTCAGCCACTACAGCTCCCGGTCCATTGGCTGAATCGAGCCCCTGGGAGAGAATATAGCATCATCAGATACACCCATATCGGACTCTAAAAAATAAATTTGATTGGCCCATTTCAGTTTTCATTCACCAGTTATTGGATTGGAGGCAAAGGAAAAAAGAATGAGACAAATACGCTGAAAAAACATCTAATAGCTTTGATGCACACCCCCTTTGTTGAACACAGCTGCACTCTGGTACTGTCTGCTGTTCCGAATTAGTTCTTTTTGTGGATCTGTTCCGTTTGATTTGCGTTCTTTTGATTTTATGTGTGTGTGTGTGTCTGGGATACTGCTAAATTTGGGAATGAATGGCATGCTTGGATGGATGTGGGTGACATTTTGGATTGTATTGGTTCTCTTGTTTCTGCCCAAGTGGATGGGGGCACACCTGACTGTATATGTCACTCATGCCATAGCCACACCCTTGCATGTCCGTGTGAGGAATGGGCTGCCCTTTCACCTTTGTTGTCCAGCTAGGCGCTTTTTGATAGGAATTAGAATTTTGGAAATTATTTTAAGACCCCTTATGTTAAGATGTTTAGGAGGACTTTTTTTTTAACAATTTGGTTTGTTATAAAGAAAACAATAAATGTATCCATATTGACAGAATCAAAAGAAGGTCATACCTCAAACAGATCAAACCTATTATCTTTCAAAATTTGTTAAAAGTTTTCTTTTAATATGTATTTTTGGACAGAAGACATTTATTTGATTGGAAGCGGTGATACATTGTCACCTTTGAAACACATGGTCGTTCTCAGGACAGTTTTCTGGGTAGTCTTTGACCGGGCTTGATTATGTTTCACGCAGAAGAGTCCTTTACATAAGTTGGTAATTGTGAGCTTTTGGTGCTCAAGGTTAGGTCACACCTCGGCCAAAGCTAGGGATAGAAATAGGCAATACTGGTTAAACTTTGAGAGGTTGCATGCGCCTCAGAAGAAAAGCGGTGTTAGTGTGCAGAGTATTGTACAGCTCTTATCGTCCCACGTTGACTGCAGAAGGTCACCATTCATGTTCGCCTTAATCAGAACAAGTCATGTGTGTAAATGTATTATTAATCGTTTCACACATACTGTATGTTTTCTTTGGCCAATTCAGCTCTGAAGTGAAATGTCTGTTAGCAATAGAATTGTTTTATTTTACCATTTGGATGATACCTATAGTGCCAGCTTGATTTAGTGTAGTCTTAGGGTTGTACATGTGTACACGTCGATGCTCATTCAAAAAGGTAATGATCCCTTACAGAGTGCCTGCAGGTGATATCTGTGCCCTTATTTTGTTGGTATCGACCAAAATTGTCCAATGCAACGATTGTATGAATCCCATTTGGATCGACACAGTGTATTTTGGAATGCTCCCACCCAGTCCTCCCCCCTACCAACTCCCCAACACCCACCCAACCTACCTCCCTCTGCCCGTCTCCCCCCAGTGCACCCTCGGTCCCGGTTGCATCGAGGTGAAAAGTTTGGGAGGGATTATTTGACTCTTGACTTTAAGCCCCAGTGTGAGAGACATCCAGACCCACTTTGAGCCATGGTCTTCCTTTCCTTTTGGTCCAAAACCACAGTCTCCCTATTCTCTCCCCACTTCCACCCTTCCCTTCCTCCTCTCTCCCTGATGACCCACCCCACCCCCCACCACGTGTACAGTACAGTATGTCCGTGTCATCATGTGTGTCTGTCTGACTTGCTGCTTGTATTTTTTCTTTGCCTCTTGTCACTCGTCCGTCTGCGCTGTGTTGTCTCTGTCTATCTCTGAGTCAGCCCTTAACTTAAGTTCATCTTTTTTTTTTCTTCTCTGCCCTCCTCTCTTCTCTCTTTCACGACCTTCTTTTGCATGACTCCCACGAAGACACTTTTTTTCCTAACTCATGCTCTTTCCCAGCTGTTAACACACACATACTGTACATGCACAATCCCGCACCCATACCAACGAAAAAACACACACATACATACTGTACAGACATGCGTATACACACTTCACATCATCTCTTCTTTTCAACGATCCATTCTCAAATCCTCTTGGCTGCCATTCACATTTTAGCCATCTCTCTCTCTCTCTCTCTCTCTCTCCCTTCCCTCTCTCTCTCTCTGATCCCCCACCCCTCCCACTATCTCTGTCTCTCTACTTCCTGTTGGTCCAATTCTGTTGACTCCTACTCTCTGTGATAGTTGACTCTGTAGCCATGGCTACAACAGCTCTCTCTCTCTCTCTCTCTCTCTCTCTCTCTCTCTCTCTCTCTCTCTCTCTCTCTCTCTCAATGTATTTCTCCTAGACACACACACTCTGTTTCTCTATACTTATTTTGTGTTAACCGGGACTGCGATGTGAAAATGTGCCAATGCCACATTTTGTCACATTGGCTGGAAAAAAAAGCTTACACAGCATTGAAGTGGGTTACCCCTCCCTTACCCTTCTCCCAACCTCCCCTTTCTTTCTGTCTTTATATCTCTCTCTCTTTCTTTCTTTCTTTCCTTCCCCTATCTCCCTTTCCCCTCTGTCTGTTCTCTCCTCTCCCTTTTCTTCCCATCAGGTACTCTTTCCTCTCCTGTTATTCTCCTCTCCTCTCCAATCGTCTTTTGTCTGGGCATGCTAGCGACCCTTCAGTTATATTCCTCTATGCATTTTATCTCAATTTTTATATCTGGTTTTGTTATCATTTACTCATTGATTTACCTCGGTCTATTTATGCATGCTGTCTGTGAAACTGATAGCTGCATCTATCAATGGAACCGTGTCAGATCTTAAAAAGGCTTTGTCCAGTGGATCTACCCTTACCACAAAAATCTGATTAAAGTTTCTCATCTTTAGTGATATCTAGGTATTATAGGAAGGTATTAAATGCTGCCCAAAACATGGAAGAACACCTTGAGAGCCCATAGCGACACCGAGATGGACTATAGCCTAGTAACCCTAGACTTCCTGTTCTTTGGGAGGTGCCTGTAATGGCCTTCCTAGTTTGGCATGAGTGCCAGAAGAGAACAGGAAGTTCCAGGTTGCCTTGTTGGCCTTATGTGATAGCATTATCACATGGCCGTTTTCATCATCACAAGCTTATACTTGGTGTCAAGGGTATGGCTGTATTTACATATGGTATGGTAGCAGTTCAGTTCCAAAGATGAGAAACTCATAATAGATTTTTGTGTCTTCAATTGTGCTGTGATGGGTCAAATATTGGTCAATGGAACCTTGTTGCTATGAATCGTTGCTTTATCGTCAATCTATATTGTTGTTGAAGCAGTTTTTGTTAGTTTAGTTCCCTCTCATTATTTGCATATATTTTACGTTTTGAAAAGTCTAGTTTCTTTTACTTTTGTATTTCAGTTTACATTTACCATGTTGAACCTTTCTGTAGTTGCTAAGTATTTCCTTGAGAAGGGTCCATTTTCATCTGCCTCTCCTGTTACCCCTCTTTTTTTCTCTTTTTTTGACTCCCTTGCCCCCTCTTCTCGTCCTCTCCCCTTCCTCATGCATTCCCCCAGTCCGCCGGGTTCCTCCTCGCTTCTCCATCCTGCCCACCAGCCAGGAAATAATGCCCGGAGGCAGTGTGAACATAACCTGCGTGGCAGTGGGCTCACCTATGCCCTATGTGAAGTGGATGCTCAACTCGGAGGACTTGACCCCAGAGGATGAGATGCCGGTGGGCCGGAATGTGCTAGAACTCAGCAGTGTCCGCGAGTCAGCCAACTATACCTGCGTAGCCATGAGCAGCCTGGGCATCATTGAAGCTGTTGCACAGATTACAGTCAAATGTAAGAAACAATGGCTAATGATTACGGTGCACTGGCACCCGAAATTGCCACATGAAGTGTCAAACTATCGATCTGAACAGACTGTTGTCTGTTAAAATGTACTAATCGCAAGGCTGCAGTTGCTGGTTAAAGACCCTCTCCACCCATATTTTAAACTGTTAAAAATGTTATTTGTTGAATATGTTTGATGTATGAATATATATTTTTAATGAGGTTTTTCTATCAAAACATGTTCAATAAACAACAGTAAATGGCTTAACAGCATCTCTACCCCTCTGCCCTCATAGAAAATGCACAGTTCATAAATATGCAAATTATGTATTATAATATATTTAATGTTTTAATTCTGCTTTATGGGTTTTTTACTACCTACTTTCTATTACCATGACAGCGCTTCCCAAGCCTCCAGGTACCCCTGAAGTGACTGAGACCACTGCCACCAGTGTTACCATCACCTGGGATTCCGGCAACCCAGACCCAGTGTCCTACTATATCATCCAGTACCGTGCCAAGTCCCCAGACAGCAAGTTTGAGACCATGGACGGCATCACCACCACACGCTACAGCATCGGAGGCCTCTACCCCAACACTGAGTACGAGATCCGTGTCTCAGCCTTCAACACAATAGGCCAAGGCCCTCCCAGCGAGCCAGTGGAGACGCGTACAGGTGAGCAAGCCCCTGCCAGCCCCCCGCGCAACATTAAGGCCCGGATCATATCCCAGAACACCATGATGGTGCGGTGGGAGGAGCCAGAGGAACCCAATGGACAGATCAAGGGCTACCGGGTGTATTACACCATGGATGACGCCCAGCCTATGACCCAGTGGCAAATCCACAACGTTCAAGACAGTGTGATCACCACCATCCAGAGCCTGGTGGCCTCAGAGACCTACACCATCAAAGTCCTGGCTTTTACTTCAGTGGGTGATGGACCCTTCTCAGAGCCCATCCATGTCAAAGTGCTGCAAGGAGGTAGGTGTACAAAGACCCTCTCTCAATTGGAATTGCCAACAGGGAACTTATGGGCACTTAGCATATGCTTTTGTGACTTACAATACAATATGTGGACATATCCGTAGTAGTTGAACGAACTGTACAATGTGTAATGAGTGCTGTCACAAATGCTGGTGTGACAGGGTGACCATGCATTAATTCTAAAATGTACAGTACTTTGGACATTATGTAATATTATTTTTGTGTTCTTTCAGTTCCTGCTCAGCCCACCAAGTTCCAGGTTGGGGCTGTGTCAGACACCAGCATTGAGCTGACGTGGGAACCGGCCTACGAGAAAGAAGGAATCATCAGTTACGATCTTCGCTACAAAGAGGGCAGTCATGGCACACTGGTGAGAGACCCTCTCTCTTGATAGAAACATGTTTTTGAAACTGTTGTTGGTATAAAGAATATGTATTGGTTATGAGTTCATCTTCAACCTCATCAAGTGACATTGAAAAAAGTGAAGAAATTCAACACATTGAGATAGCATTGATCGCATTGAGATAATGTAAACACTAAACATATTCTTGGCTTTCAGCCACAAATGATTAAACTCAAATTCCTGGGACCCACACCAGATTAGCATGATAAACAGTCTTTCCTCCATCAACAGGTAAAGAAAACTTTTGGACCCACATCTTCTTATGTTGTGGATGGTCTCCGTCCAAACACACCGTATTTCTTCGCTCTGGCAGCCATCTCTAACAAAGGCCTCGGAGCCTTCACCAACGACATATCCCAGAAGACCTTGCAAGCAAGTATGTAGCACTTTATTTCCGTCCTTTCATTTACTTTTTGTGGGCTGTGGGTGGGCAAAAAATGTGAAACTGTCAAACGAGTAGTTTAAATTTGTTTTTTTTTATATAGGTTTTGTCAGCTCTCAATGCAAATTGTAACAAATTATGCAAATTTTCCCTCTGACTCCAGGTTGTTACCTTGCTTTACTCTGATGTCAACCTCATCACCACCTTTGAACCGTGTTTTGCTCGTACATACTCGGGGTTCACAGTTGATTTAAAAATGTATATTTACTGCCTCTCTTAATCAATGCTTTACCGCACCCATACTTAAGACTTTGTGGCTCAATATCTTTTTTGCAGTTGATATTGACTTTTTCTTTTCCCACAAAGATCCCAAGGTGACATTTTGTTTTCTGCTTCGTGAAAGGTTTCATTTACACTATGAGCTATATGTTATGTGGAGAGTAGAAGTTGAATTCTTGCTGCAATCATTGTTTTTATAATATGTTGTTTGACAACCTTTTTTTACTTTTCTATTTGCTTAATTTTACCACCTTGACTCCAGTGCCAGATATATTTGAGTGTATGCAACATTGTCAAACACATTAAGTCTGTGTGGACTGACAATTTTGGCAATTTCTTAATTTCCCTATCACTCGTGTTCATATTTGCTTTTCTTTATCAACAGCAAGTGCACTTTCTCCCACATGAAAAAGACACAAAAAATGTTATTTCTGCTCTGTCAGTGCCATGGCTTTCTCCTGAAATGTGTTATCGTTGGGATTGGGAGTTTGGGGGCATGTTTTGTCTTGAGAAGATGGACTGCAAAAGCCCTTCTTTCAGTAACGAACACTGGTTATCATACCACAGCCCTCTGATTTATTTCGAGCAGATCACAACGGCAGTGCTTTTCTGTTTTACAGATAGCAGTTACATAGCTAAATTATTTAAAGAGAACTGGCTAAAAATAACAGGAACGAGATCATAGTACACACACCGGGAGCAGCGGTACAAGCGAGGCCTGACAGCACAACCAATCAAATATGTCAAGGGACTGTGGAGCTAACACGATCTCCAACACATAGTCTACTGGCCTCCTTTGGGGTTAAAATGCATAGAAAGATGAGAGCTATCGCTAAAGATCTTAGATAATGTGGCTGGATATATGAGGATTATGGTTGGATCTGCATGGCTTTGATCCTTTGCCAATGTATCTTCAGATGGCTCCATAAAATGTGGAAAACCATTACAGACTGGGAAACAAATAAACATTCTTCAATAGCTTTTTTACAACCCAATTTGTTGTCCTCAATAGCAATGTGGGCCGTCCTCTGTCAGACTTGAATGCTCCGTGGAATGGCAGGAAAGCCATGGCAGTGGGAGGAGACGTATTTTAACACATTTTCTGTTTCTATCAGTGCAACTTGTTGGCTGTTACCCCCACCTCTGGGGTGGGGGGGTTTGGAACCAGCACTTCACTCTCCATTTTGTTTCTGCTGGGAAGGGGGAGAGCTTCACAGACAGTGCAGAGTCACTGCAGAGATCGTCACTTGCATGCAACACTCCCTCCCAGCCGATGGGGTGCTGTCGAGAATGTACCTGCACCCCTGAGCTTTGATCACCCCAGGCATGAATCCACCTTATCCGTCCAAATCTAATCTCTCTGTTGGCGTCTCTTGTGTGTGCACATCTCCACCTGTGGATGTCTGTTTGTTTGTGAATCCCTCTTTTTGCATTGTGTTATGGAAGGGTAAACTGCAAGCAGATTGGATCAGATGCACTCCTATTTTGTTTTATCTTTCCATTGCTCTCTATTTTCCCCTCTCCGTCTAGTTGTCACATGTTTCCCTGCGAAACAGAACAAAAGCTCTCTTCAGAATGGCTTGAGATCACCTTGTTTAACTTTGTGTCCTCCAAGTCTCTTTTTTTTTATTAGTTTCTGGATTTTCTAAAAAGTGTATTGCTTCAAGATCTCTCCAATATAGCAGCTTGTTGCGATTTTCTTTTTTTGTTCGGTTCCTGCAAAAACCCAAGTCCACCACAAGGGACACCAGATAGCAATGCTACACTAAGAGACAGCATTATCAGTTGCACATTGTAGTAAGACTAGGTCTAACACCAGGCCTTTTCTCAGGTCTCTGCTTGATGCTATTATCAACTCTACGACTTGAATGTCATCGGAAAGAGGGGATACTTACCAGTTATTCAATAATAATGCTTTCATAGAGGGTGCTGTTCATTGGTCCATTAGTTGATTGGACCTAGTTTAATGGAAAAACACAAGTGCTGATAGAATGTTTTACCACAATCAAGCACCCATGTCCACGACCTTTTGTCCTAAATCAGGCTTAATTTTGGCAGTTTTAAGATTACCAAATACGCTATACTTCAAGAATGGTATCCATCCATTCTCATTCTTTGACTCCAGCAAGCCGCAAGTTCTTACCCTCTGTCCATTGGGTAGAGAGACTTTATCAATAAATCTTTCATGGTGAGCCAGCAGGAAAAAGAAAAAGATAGCATGTAGCTTCTTTCCAACAATGTCAGAAAGATTACAGTCTCAGGCAGGCAAAGTAAACCAGTTCCCACTACCTAACCCAGCGACACAACACAATCATAGCTTGATCTATTGGATGCCTCTGAGGTAAGTGGATGATTTTGGCTGCAAGGACTCCAGTGTGCCATAAGGCCTAGCGACAACTCAACAGTGACCTCAGGTTTGTCCACACAACCTGATACTCATCTTTTTATTCTGAAAATCCTGACAGAGATATGAAGAACATTGTGCTCTGTCTACATACAGTGTGGTTAAATATTAATCAGGCAAGTTCTATGTACGTCAGCAAGTCTTGTATCCTCAAACATTTCGAGACCATAAATCACTTTGTGACACATTTAGCTCACGTTAAATGCTTTCTTCTGACAACATACAAAGCCATAAAATCATAAAAGCTGAATGCATTTACAATGCACACATAGGACAATGTAGCAGCCATACATATCTAATCTACACATAGATATGGAACAACACTTGACTGAAGCCATCACACAGGTCTCCTTTGCTCTTTTCAGTCACAAACATAATTACAATGTTGTTTCATTTCCAGACACTGATTTAACAAACACACACACACACACACTTCATAACTGCTTAAACTTTGATAGTTGCATGCGAGACACTAATGGTAATTATATGCATTGAGCATTTAAAAGCAAGGCAAAATACTTTTGCTTCGTTTTCATCTTTATATACAGTACAATTAGACTTAGTAAGCCTTAAAACAATGGCATGCTCTACCCATCGTGGTTCAGACCTTTTTTTGCCTGGATTTCAGGCTCTTGCATTATCTGGCAGACTGGAACCCTTTTGCCACCGAGTGAAAAGAAATACAAAATATGTTTGCTTTGTTGCCCTTTATCTCTGCTACAAAATCTTCACCAAGCTTTGACGTTTGTGTTCAGCCTGCACAGCTTTACCAGGGGCTATTGTCATGGGGGCCACTCTGCCGCAAGCCCATAAAAAGGGAAGGCAAAAAATGAAATTCTCCTCCTGTCCCCCGCCAAAACTTTAGTGCACAGCCATCAGATACGACATAACCTTCTTGAGAAGTGTCTCAATCATATTTTATGAGATCTCTCCCTATTACCATGGGAGTAGACATTACTGTCACTGGGCATAATTGGCAACTGTGGCCCCCATAGAGAAGCAAGGCCTCTTGAGATATGCTGCCTTAGTCAGACCAGTTGGACGATTTTTTTTTCCTTTTTTTTTTCTTTTGGTGAGACCATTCAGACGTGGCTGAGCTGGGTCCACAATCAAAGAGTGGTAAAGGTTCTCAGCATCTGTCTGACCGTTACCAGGGCTCCAGGGCCTGGTAACATGGCCAGAGATGAGGGGGGTTTGTGTGTACTTCAGGGCCCTAGAGTGGCAGATAAGAATCCCATTTCATAGTGTCAGAATTCATTTCACGCTTTGCCGATGAGCTATGGGCCAGGCCCCTGGATTGTCAGGCTTTGTTACACATTTAGATTATACCTAGAAGCTGCCAGCGGCCAGTCAAGCGTTATCTCTCAAATTAAAGTGGCAGATTCTAAATCCTCTGTATTTAGCCAAACAAGCAGTTTAGCCCCCCACTTACTGTAATTGCACAGGGTTTTTAGATATATTGAAATATTTGTACAGAACACCAGCACAACCATTTGGAATCAAGGCGGATTAATTCCTTAATGATCTACAAATACCAATGTCCTGTCATTCAATGCTGTTGACAAAAATACAAAGGCAAGCATACACCAACTCATAGGCTAATACTAAAAGCTTTGGTAATCTGTGTCAATGTTAGAGTTGACGACAGCCGTACCCCCGTACGTCAGTAGTGGGGTATGTGGCTTAGCTTGCGCTGACGGTGTTCACACATAACGTCTGTTAAAAAGGTCATGGTACTGTAAAATCACCTGAATTGTATCAGAATAATGAGGCATTCCGATCCTACATGGCAAACATTGTGCTCAAAGCTCAATCGCACCACAACAGATGGATACTTCAGATACAAAGGGCATGAATACAGACATAGCTAATTATTTTTTAAACAAACAGTATCCGTTTCTACCCCAATCCTTCAGATGTGGTTTAAAACCCGTCAAGTAAAGTCACAGCTGACTTTCCCCTTTTGTTGTCATATAGTTCCAGTATCCATAATCCCACCATTGGCCTTCACGGGGTAATACAGTACACTTTAGCAAAGTTCTGCCCCAGCCCAGTAAGCCTTTATCATCCATGAGGAGGCCTGCTTGGGGCGATAGCCTAACCACTGTCAGATTCACAGCCCTTTTCCAAAAGATTGAGAACTAAGCAATCACTCTTGACGTGGGGAGTTTGAAAATACAATATGAGCGGTAGAAAGAAAGCTGAGAGGCTCAAAATCCAGTAAGACCATAAGTAAATAAGCCCATTGGACATAGAGAGGTTTTGGGAACTGTGGCTGTGGTCCTTGCCCTATTTGCTGTGCTAGAACATTCAGTCCTATATCTCCTGATGGGAAAGAGGCCTCTGATTGTCAAAAACCTCTTCTCTTTGGGCCGCTTCCAATTCGAAGAGGCAGTGCAGTTGCATTAGAACAGGGTCATTAACCTTTTATGAGTTAAGCAACACAGCCATTCCGTTTGGCTACCCTCATTCTTGCGTCTTCGCATCCTCAAATCCATCGTCAACTTCAGGACGACAGACATACGGCTATGAAATGGGATTTATTCAAGGAAATTTCAAACAAAACAAAGATTTGTAGTCCCAGAGAATGTCACCGGATAAGTTTTCCCCACACCTCCACTCTTGACAGTCTTGTGGACCCTCCAGCCCAAAGATGCGAGAGAAAAAAACAAGTCCTGGCTACAGCACAGAGCCAACTCTCCCCCTCCAAAAAAAAAACTCCCCCCCCAGAAACGGGGTCCAAAGCAAGCATCTGTAAAGGTCAGTTATAAAAGGAACATTAATGAGACAAACTTGGAATCTGCTTGGCTGACAAACAGCCCAGGAGGGAGGGAGTAAAGGCCGACTGGCTACGGAGGGAGCGCGCTCTGTAGCCAGGTGCTGGTGGTAAGAAAGTCTTAAAAAGTTAGTACTATGTGTGGGAGCCAGGTACGTATGATGCAGACAATGTTTGTGATGTGTTTTCATTTTTCCTTTAAAGTTTTAACATTCTTATCCTTCTGTTTTTGTTTCACGTTTCCTCATGAGTTGTTATTTTGAGGTTTAACAGTTGCTGTGGTTGTTTCTTTGGAGTCACCATGGTTACAGCGACACTCATTTCCTGGTATCTCCTTTATTTCACAATTGATTTTTTCAGCCCTTGTTTTTGGAATGAAAACTGTTTTTTTTTCCGTTGTGTTCTGTGGACTTTGTTTTCAGTTCTGGTCCTAGGTCACTGTGTGTGGAATGGCTTTTTATTTTTATTTTTATTTTATTTTTTTTTGGTTCCCAATATGATTTATATCTGTTTTTCATTTATTCAAGGGTTTTTACCTTCACTAAACAGAGGAGAATGTAATAATGGGCTTAGCTTGTCACCCAAGATGAAGGGAATCTATTTCCTCACAGCATTGGATGAGATAGGGGAACCTGCCATAAATAGCAATATTTTCATACATGTGCTTTTATCCGTATAATGCCAAAGTCTGAATGAGGAGTGGAATGTTTTATCACGCCAAGCACAGAGCACTCTCTCGCCGGGCACAAGCAGCTGGCACTCGGCTAAGATTACGAGAGAGGGGCTTTGACTTTGAATTAGGTGGTTCACAGATATGTTGGTTTAAATGTTTTGGTAGAGTGCTTTGTGCGCACACATAAGAAAAAGAAATAAATAAATAAAAACCCTTTTCTGAAAGCTTATGCATTCCTACAAGCCAGGAAAATGCTCTTCACTTTCCCACTTCAGCTTTATCGCAGCCAGTTTGACAATAACGGAGTTGTAGAGATATACACATTTGTAAAGTTCTCTCTGGTTTGTTTGAGTCAAAATATTTGTGACAGACAGACCTGCATCATGACAGACGATAAGTAGCAGAAAGCTGAGTTGGTGATATAAACAGGAAATTACAATCTATATTGTAATATATATATAATAACAAATAATACCGATTTTTGCCTAAATAGGTGAAATTAAAATTGCAAGTGGTCAGATAACTAAGACGACTGCATCAATATACAAAGTTGGCATTATATTTTAGGAAGGGGTAGAAGGTAGACATCTTGCTTCATTATTGCATACGCCTGTGTCATTGTCTCTTTATGCCTTTTATTTTAACATTTGCCTGACTTTTATTTTTCTTAATAAATGTTTTTGCCGTATTTTTCCTATTTATTTTTAGGTTCTTTTGAATTATTCTTTTTCCGTTTGAGTTGAGGCATTTCCTTTTTATCATTTTCTTTATCTCTCCCATC
>OMKR01050472.1:0-10441 GCA_900302355.1 Cyttopsis rosea
GGGCTTTTACTCGGGAAAAGCTGGTAGGAGGAGTCGGTTTGGCCCGGATGCAGGTCATTGGTTTGAGTGTAGGGCGGCAGGATGGCTGGTATCTCGATCTCTGTGAAGTCCGACCTGCGAGAGGTCTTTCGATGAAAGCCCGGCCCCGCGGCGAGTTTGGGGAGCTGAACGGCCTCATTTCCAGACCAGATCACCTGCGGGTCCCTGCGCTGGGGCGGGGAGTCCTCTGCCTTGCGTGGCACTGACACACCTTCAAAGATGAAGTAGGCGGGGTTGGTGTAACTGCTGACCGTTGCTTTGGGAGGATAAGCTGAGGATCTGTAAAGAAAACACAACTAAAGGTTAACGTTTCATGCAATCTAGCGACATTAATGACCACATCCGTAATTCTTACCATGTGTGGTTTCATAATGACTTTGACAGAAGAAAACATAACCTAATGTTAACAGCCCAATTTACAAACCTCATTTTTTTTTTTATTTGGTACATAAGCAGATTTTGGTTAATTTAATCAAATAGAAATATGCAGTAGATTGTTTCCTACATTCAATCGAACAAAGATAATATCTTGATACCTGAAAAACAGGTTAGACATATGGCATAAGCAAATTAGGCACAAACCATTTTTCAGTTTTCTACAGAGTCATGTTCAAATGTGCTAGATTAAAGGTGCCACTAAGTCTTACACACTGTAAGACTTAGTGGCATCTGGCGGAATGGACTTGGCAGAAATGGAATATAATATTCATAAGTATGTATTAATTAGTGTATAATCCCATGAAAATAAGAATCACTGAGTTTTTGTTACGTTAGAATAAGGCGTTTATATCTCCATGGGGGCTGGAGCCCCTTCCACAAGCTGCCATGTTGCACCGCCACGTTTCTACAGTAGCCCAGAACGGACAAACCAAACACTGGCTCTAGCTAGGGACTTTTGCGTAGCAACCTCACCGCTAGATGCCACAAAATCTTACGCGCTGCAACTGTAGGCTTTTCCTGCGCTTTACACATAAACACACCTGTTGATGACCGCCCGTGTAGATTGGTGAGGTAATTGTCCCCTTCCGAGAACCTTCATGTCCTTCTCAAAGCAGAACCAATCTGAAAAAGAGGATGCTACATGTAGACGACATTTCAACATGAGGACATCTGCAAATCCTGTGTTGGAGTCTCAAGGCTAGGTCAGTAAAAGGTGGCCCAGCACAGTAGTTTACATCAGTGGGCCTGTCAGAATACTACCTCTATCTGCCCTCTATCAGGGGCACAGGATGCATCTGGCTGGAGTCGCTCAAGCAGGAGGCGAAAGCAGAAGCAGTCCAAAGACGGCAGCAAGGGGAAAGTCAAGCTGAGGAACCAATTGAGGAAACAGATAGAGGAAGCACTGGGAGATCCAGGGAAGGCCGAGAATGTAGAGGCGGGCAAGCCAGCAGATTAGAAGAAAGTGATAGTTCTAGCGGGTAGCACCGTAGTAGTGGTAGACCCACCGTAGACCTTCTCCCGCGCTGCTCTCCGGTCCGCCGGCACGTGGACTCTGACCCAGCCCCTGATGGAGCCCATCTCCTCTCCCCGGTGACTCAGAAAGGTTTCAAAGTGCTCTAATGCACCGGTCGATGAGCGCAGAGCCACGCAGCATTCACCTATAGCAGGGACACAAAACAGTTTGATATAAACACAAAGAAGGGACGGGATTTAAATGATGTAAAAAAAAAATAGATAGTTAAGCAATTACCAACCATAAGACTCAAAGCCATCACATGACTTGACTGACAGCAGCAGGTGCTGATCTTGAAGATATTCCACGTCAGATACAATTGGGAGGAGCTACGCCGCACAGAGAATGCAGGTTACCAGCTTGACTAATACAGCGTGACCTGTTTTAAACCTTAATTCCAAACAAAACGAGCATCAGACCTTTGGCAATTGCTTCGTCGACCAGCCTAGCTTGAGAAACCCAGGCACGTCACAGCTTTGGGAGTCATTTTCACTTGAGCGCCGTGTTTCTGTGGAAAAAGTGGTTAAAAAAAAGTTGAGATTTCCAATACTTTAGGTAAAATACAGACGGCTTTCGATTCGGTGGAATACCTTCCAGGCAAAGCGAGTGGAACTCAATAAAGAACTTGGCTTTGCTCGCCGTCTTCACAATGGCCTCAATTCCTTGGAGCTCCAGTGCGGCTCTTTCGTTGCTTAAGTTTGAGTCTGTTTGAAAAGCAAAGGAGCACGACTCGCATAAACAAGGGGTTTAGTCGGAGGCTAGCGCTATATTTAACACTGACAACTATTTAGAGCCAACACACACAATGACCGCACCTGTTTTGGAGCCGAGTGACGTCACCCCAACTTGAAAGGTGGCGAAAACAGGTGAGTGGTCGCTTGTGAAGATGTCATCTGTGCAGCCTTGTCAAAGACAGGTGTCGATCAGAATCACAAACTTTACAGCAAAATGTGATATTTGTATCATACGATATTTCTCGAAATATCAAATATCATTTGTCAATGTCAATATCAATAACAAATGAAATATAATATAATATAATACAGAATGCCTTGATAGACGACACCATTTTTACAGCTGGGGTTATATGGAGGCAATAGCCGTTATAAAGATGTAGAAAACAGTGACTGGAGGATCACGATGGGTGTGAATGGTCTGAGCCATATCAGATGATGAAGAATGCCACTTCCTGCTGGTGTTGTTTTTGTCGCTTGCTGAGGGTAAACTGAAATGTTTTACAGAGTTGAAACTGAATGAAAGGAAATGATACAGTTTCTTTCTGGACCACAGACCAGGATGCGAGCGCCGACCATTCAGGCCACAGGCATTTCACAGTGGTACCATGAAAAGACCTACATATAAAAAAAGACATATATAAATCTAATTCTAGAAGTGGCACACGATTAAGGCTCAACCTATGTTCAAGCCTTGATTATTGCCGGGCATTTAGGGGGGTTTTTTTCAGCCTAGATGACTGGATTTTCAAAAAAAAAACAATAAAACACTTTCATATCATTTAAGTCGCCGGTATTTACCATATGAGGTGCAGATCACATGAGTCTCTGGATATGACTTCCATAGAATCCGGTCACACCACGACGGAACATTGACTCGTACCTAAAATAAACAAGATATATATACAGTGTATACAGTATATATATATAGTGTGTGTAACTTATGTGCGATATGAATAAAGTTTATTATACAGTTGCATTTTTAATTATGTGCTAACAGTCTGTGTGCAGGGAGATATAAAAAATTTATAATGGAGGGTGCAGTGCATTCTTGTTTTGACAGACTTTCCAATTTTAGTTTATGGGATAATTCTTTACTCTCTATTTTTAGAGTTCATGGCAGCTGCTGTCAAAGTCACCAAGCCCTTTTGACCCCTATAACAAGGATTATGTGACACATAGAAATAGCCTTTCCACTAAGCCACTGGTATATTTGGAATACTGAGTTGGGAAATAGCATAATGTATTTAGAGATGAGCAGTATTTGAAATTCTGGTTTTAATGATTTATTATCTAATTTGTATTATGTATGATTATTTTTTAAGAATATGTGAGACTCGATGTAAAAATAAACCCTGTTAATTTCATTCTTAGTTTTCAGTCTAGTTTTCAGTCAGGTTGCCACTACTACAATCAGAATACCAGAATTTGGGTTTATGCAGTTTTGAATTTCCAAAATACAAATTACATGTATAAATTAATAAAGAGTAGTAATAAATCTATACAAAATAAAATCCTCACAAAATGTCACTTAGAACACCAAAGTGGTCACCCAATGATGTGGACAAACTTTTTATTTCTCTGTGAATGCTTTTGGATAAACTCACCCCGGAAGTTTTGTACTTCTGCCAGAGGTAGCAGTCTCTGGAGCCCCTCTCGTACCGGTACGTCGGCGGGAACGAAATCTTCTCCTCCTCTTAACAGCGACAAAAAGAAAGACGAGTGTTGAGGCAGGAAAGAAAGGAAGTCAGGTTCAAATATCTTGGAAAACGAGTGTCGGGCCTCTAAGCCTAACACAATAAATGTCAAGCTAAAACAAACACAATCAATGTTTTTGAAAGTGAGACGGACTCTATGATATCATCTGAAATGTTCTACTGCGAAGATGAATAAAAGGTTATGATTTTTTCACAACAACTCCATCTTAATGTCCATTTCTAACTTTGTATTTGCAGCCGGTAATGCGGGAAACGGAGTGATCGCTCAGTGTGACTCACTGAAATAGAGGAAGGCCTTCCTCTTGTGCCTCTCTTGAGTCAGCTGGTCGGCACACATCAGCTCCTCAAAGTCCCTCTTGGACACGTGTTTCAGAATATCCTGGAGACGAGGAGGATGAATCAACCCCAACGACAAGATTTACAGAGACAGAGTCTCTTCAGAGGTTTCATTGACGATTATAAAAATGCAATATATTGAATAATGCAGTAAAGGGTTTAGAAACAGGCACCAGAGTGAAGTTAATGAAATCCGTTTGAAATCGTCAATGGAATGAATGCAGATGTCTGACCTGCACGTCCAGGTCCAGTCTGTAGTTGAGGTCCCCGCACCAGAAGAGGTGCGTGAAGCGAAGGCTGAGGTCGAAGGCGTTGAGGTGCCTGTCGCCCAGGGAGAGCAGCCGGAGGATGTCCACGAAGTTCTGATTCCTCCTGATAATGACAGCGATATAATATATTAGATGTGTGTGTGTGTGTGTGTGTGTGTGTGTGTGTGTGTGTGTGTGTGTGTGTGTCGGGCTTGGGCCACCTATACTTATTTCATTCATTTCTTTATGACAACACTGTTAAAGTTGTTCAGACGGGCATAATTGATATATCTCTTCCTCTCTACTAAAGGAAGGAATCTGTCTGTCTGTCTCGACAATCGTTCATCCGATCTACTTCACACTTAGCGGGTGTATTGCTGGGGACCCAAGGGCATGCAGTGTCCAATTTGGTGCAATTTCAACACGTGGCACAGTGTTTCCAAGTGGTATTATTGTTTGTGCCGCTGTCGTAAAGACAACCGGATCGCTTTACGTTTTCCTCAGTGCCAAGTTCTGTTTAAGAAATGCGTAGCTGGCAACCCTCCCATTTTTCTCTGGATTTTCCTGCATTTTTCCTTTCTGTCTTCTCGGGGGTTTTTTTTTTCCTGGAATTTTAACCTTTCAAAAAAAAAAAACCTTGGCTGCGCCACCGATCTCCGCGATCCCCGCCCGCTGCACGATGCGCTGTGCGTCTCCGTTCCTGTCCCCCATTTCTCCAAACAAAACCAATAAATAGATGTATTTATTGTGACACAAAAAGCCCTGCAATGGTTGACGCACTTCAGAGATCGTACCCGGTAACAGTCCCAATTGCACAGTGTAAGCGAGGCTTGGAGGAAACCAATCTAAACGCCAGTGGTGTCATTATTCTATAGCCATTACATGGTTCAATCAACATTAACTTCATCATAATAAGTAAAAGCAAAAACGTTGTCTATTGTCACTTTAAATAAACAAATAAACCCACATACTGTATATCTTTGATTTATGAGTTAAAATGTAAAATAGGTATACACCCTGGACAATAAATTAACTGCGTCATTTAAAATACATTTTTGAGTGTATTGTGAAGTTCATGGTATTGGGAAGAAGAAGCCTTCTGTACCAGTATCAAAATATTTGCCCGCTCTGACATGTCCAAGTCATCATTTACCTTTTTTTTGTGTGTTTTTATTATTATAATTTTTTTTTTTTACCTTATTACTTTCTCAGTGCCAGAGGTCAGGTGGCAGTTCACAAAGCCCAGAGAGGTTCCATTGAAAAGGAAGGAGATTCCAAGAGCCCCCTTGTTTCCTATAACACAAAACCAGTTAAGAAAAACAGCTTTTGTTCCCGCTAATCATCCACTGATATTCTTGGCAGTTGGCCATACAGTTATTTAGTTGTGGCGATTATTATTATTATGGGATGTGTACCCAGTGTGTTTCCCAGTCCAGTCTTGACACTGGCTGAGCTCACTTGGCTGATTCTGCTCCAGTGCTCAGGCTTCACAAACACAGCCAGCCGCAGGTTCCAGAGGGACTGCACTGCCACCTGCAGGACACACACCAGGACACACTACTGTCACTTCAGTAGAGGACTAGTTGTAAAGTGTGAGAGAAAAAACATCTTATTCACAAGAGAATGCTGGACTTAGTGAAAAGAAATGTTTGAATTATATTCAGGTAGCTACTTCAATGTCAGCATGGGTGCAATCTGTAATCTGTAATAGCCACTGGCACAAAGTATTCTAATTATGAATCATAAAAATGCAATTCCATATTACATGGTATTAATCAGTTAAATTTCTGTTAGCAAGCTTTTAAGCCATCAATCAGCATTCTCAAGATTCCACTCCTTTCCTCGCCTATTGCACATGATACGCTAAGAAAAAAAAGGAGAATTTGGCGCGTGATAACCACAAAAAGAGCTGCCTACTTGTTTGTAGTCGCTGTGAGTATGGCTGCGCAGAGTGGCCTTGACGTGCTCTGTCCACTCCCTCTCCCCCTGGGGGTTTTCCTGCGTCCCAAGGGCGTAGATGTCGTGAGGGATCATGGTGGTGGACTCATCTGGAGTGTGTCCCAGGCCGCGGCAGCTCACCCAAGACTGGAGGCAGCGAGGGGGCTGGGATCCTCCTGGACACAAACAACACCCCAATATATCCTCAGGATAAACCGTCCCGTGTGAATATTACGCCGACCCAACAAACTCAGTATCCGTGGTGGTCGCATCGGTGTTTACCCATATTCCAGGTGCCGACAAACACAGACACCAAGTCGGGTTCGCTGAGCTGGGAGTGTTTGGTCTTCATCAGCTGCAGCAGTTGACAGAAGGCCTCTCGTTTCTGTAGGGCGGGGACGCAACCACTTACTAAAGCCAGAGGAACGATGAGAAAAAGAGTTCTCACCTCATATTATCACCTGTAGTGGTAATAATAATTCCTCCTTACCCTGGCGCTCTCAAACACCAGCTCCAGCGTGTTGTGATGGCTGTCAACGACCAGGCCCAACTTGGCCGGACTGCTTTGGAACTGGACAATCTGCAGAACTGACGCAGAGACGACACACATCATGGCATTTACTGTACAAAGCGACGTGTCAATCTGAGAGCAGAGGAAATGCGACAGGTGCCGAATGGAAAGACAATTAGCGTTGATGAGATGAAGATATTTGCTTACTCCGGTCGTGTGAGACGGTCTCTACGCCGACTGAACCGGACTTTTTGTCAAAGAGCAGAACTCCGGCGTCAATATCCACCGAAACGGTCTGTCGGCCGTAGCGCACCATCTTGACCTGAGAAGGCAAAAGACGCACATTTATACTATACTTTGGACAACGTTGGAAAAAACTTAAAGTTGATAGTTTGAGGGATAAAGTTCCTTTGTCTTTGTGATTTACCTGAAAGGAGTGAACGGGCAGAGGACTGGTTTGGTTCTTGGCGGTGGTAGGAGTCGCCGGTGTTGGTTCAGGAGGTTGCACGGCAGGTTGGACCCCTAAATTGTGGTTGCTCACTGCGTCTTGCAGCGCTTTTAACACCTTTGGGTGGAAGAGCGTAAACAGAATTAGTATTAATCTACCTCTGACAATCAAAGTCACAATTATTGTTCTTCTGCAGAAATTCTAATTTAAATTAAATTGCCAAGGAAGGTTGCAAGGCTTAGAGAGTTTTATCATATGACCGATGTGAGAATATACCCTTTTCTCCAGAGAGGAAAGCAGGCTGACTAGGGCTGTGATCTTACAGAGCAGACTGTCCAATTCCATCTCCGGACCCTGGTTCCAAAGAGAGAAGAAGGTAGTCAAAGTTGGTTGATTGGTTTAACTGATATACAGAATAATATTTATTCTTAATGACTGTGAATGTATTTCTCTGTACCTGTGCCTTGGAGCAGGTCAGGGGTCCGGTGGGATGGTCAAACACTTTGGCCAGAGTCTCCAGACTTGACAGAGTCAGATCAATCTCTCTGTTGACCAGATCAATTAACAGTTGATATCAGCATCACTAACAGACCAATATTGAAATATATTTGGTTTCTCAAAACTTTAACCAAGAGAACTGAGTCTAAGGCTAACCTGTTGAGGCCTTGGCAGGCGGTTCCCAGCATGCGTTGCAGGTTGTTTAAGCACGTCGCTCCTTTATACATACTCTCTATGTCTTGGGGAAGCTCAGCGCACAGGTAGTCATTGAGCAATCCAATCACCTCACCAGCCATGCTAGAAACAGAAAATGTAAATAAAAATGTTCTTTTTAAGGGTTTTGGTTTTCTGTTATGCGGAGCAGACAAGACAATGCTGAGACATGCAACAATGGAATTAACATTGGGATGATTTGATTCTATTGATGTGCATTTGAGTCATGGGTTCATTGAATCATCATACCTGGATGTGTTCAGTTCATGCAACTTATTTACGAAGACAGTGTGAGCAGCTGGCCTGGCCGGTGTTCCCGTTGAAGGGACCGCGATGACAGAATCTGCAACAGGGGCCGGCTTCTCATCATCTGTGTTGAGTATGAAAAACTAAATTAAACATTATATAAACTAGGTCACAACTAAGCTTGTAATTGTAACGGGATAAGCTTTTAAGATGGGACACAGGTTACATGTGCTCTACTGTATGTTCAGGCTAGAACAGTGGTGACCAAGTATCCTAATATGGTACAGAAGTGAAATATTTTATTAACCTATTTGACAAATATGAAGGAAAATCATAAATAATTGATTAATAAAGTATTATTATTATTGTTATAATAATAATAATAATAATAATAATAATAATAATAATAATAATATATTATTATTAAAGTGGCCTGCAGACCACTGTGCTAAAAAGAGAGATTAAATGAGTCCCACCTGAGCTTTCATCTCCAGTGTCAGCATCGTGGCTGACAGGGTACAGCAGAGGTGTCACCAGGCCCTTATGGGGATGCTGGTACCCCAACACCAAGTCCTCCAGTGTACGGAAACAGTTGACCTGCACCCCCTGTGTTGTCTGTGGAATAACACACACACACACACGTATATAGGAGTGGGTATGGGTAGTCCCCAATGTGAAACCAAGCCAAAGTTCAAAACACACTTACATCTATACACTCACATTAACATACACATGCATACACATCCTACATAAACATGTCTGCATAGACACAAACGCACAACTATGCAAACACACACACACACAAAAACACGCACAGACATATTTGCATACACCCAAACTCACATACACACGTATAAACCGCTGTCATGATTCAGTGTGTTCTGGCTTTCCGTTGGAACTTCCACTTTTGGTTCCACAACGAATACACATATTCAAAGAATTAAGGAAACACGTGGCTAGGCTGCTGTGCATGCACATGTTGGCGTATTAAAGCTGCAGACTAGCCTGGAAACCCCACACTCTGACACACTCCACCATCACACAAATAAGCATGACGCATAGACTGAAAAGCATGTACACATTCACACCATGTAGTGCACATTCACATACTGTATAAGTCTAAGCATATGCATAGATATTTACACACATCCACACAATAACTACACAAACAATAACTACATATTTAATATTGTATGCAAACACCAATGTGCATCCATATTCACTCATGTAGGCCTAATGCACATACACATACAGTTACCATATATTTACTCATACAAATACTCATCCACTTGCACAGAGTTACGTCTAGCTACTCCCACATAAACATGCATAATTAGAACGGCAGACTCCAGACCAGAACACAAGCTAAGCTTTTTTCCTGTCTTTTTTGGAAGCTTTTGTTTTCATTCTGTGGTAAAAGCAACCCATTCCTTGGCAAAAGGAGCCAGAGTCTTTGCCCAGGAATTCCTTGAATCATATTTTTCATCCCACAAGAAACTCTTGAAAAGTAATTACAAATAAATGAAAGGGAATAAATGACAGTGAACGGCAACGTAGCCCTAAAATATCTCCACAGCCCTGTTAGAAAAACAAAAAACGTCAAGCATGCAATGTATTTGTGAGTTAGTGGAGCGAATCCAGTGAGGAAAATTCTTACAGTGCTGCATTTTCTCATAGCAGTGGAAAAATAAATCAGCTCCTGATATAGTTTGGAGAAAGCTTTTTTTCTTCTTCTTCTTATTTTTTCAATCCAATTTCTATCTCAAAGTGACAGAGGTTTACAAAAGCTTTGTTAATGACGGGGGAACAATCCTTGTTGAGCTCTTGTTATTGAAGTTTAATGAACAGACTTATTGAAAGAAAATGCCATGGCAGGCTTGTGGTTCACCCCTTGAATGTCATTGTTTCTGTGTGTGTGTGTGTGTGTGTGTGTGTGTGTGTGTGTGTGTGTGTGTGTGCAGGCATGCATTGTGTGCTTACAGTATGTGTGTCGATGGTGTGTCCCTGTGCTTTTCTCTACTCTAATAATTATGATAATTGCGATTATGCATAGTTACTT
>OMKR01050473.1:0-12547 GCA_900302355.1 Cyttopsis rosea
GGTCCCGCAGGGCAAGCCGGGACCCCAGTCATCCCCCCTCCATCAGCAGCAGTCGCCACTGCCCAACATGCCCCCCCAGCAGCAGCCTCAGCAGCAACCTCCACAGCAGCAGCAGCAGCAGCAGCAGCCCCCCCTGCTGGCGGCTCTTAAAGTTGCCAGGCAGATTGAGATGGTTGCCAAGGCCAAGCAGCAGCAGCAGCAGAATTATGCCATCAATGGAGCGACCATGAACCACCCTCGCATGGTGGGGCCTATGGGAGGCCAGATGCAGATGATGCAGGGGCCACGGGGCCCGCAGGTCATGCCACCAATGCGGCAGGGCCAGTGGGGCCCCAGCATGCAGAATCCCATGCAGAATCCCCAGGGTCCCCAACAGCAGGTGCCTCCCCAGCAGGGCCCTATGGCCCCTCAGCAGGCTCAGGGAACCCCGATGGCAACGCAGGGCCAGCTCATGCAGCGGCCCATGATGCCCCAGCAGCAGGGCCTCCAAATGCCGGGGGTCATGCCCCCGCAGGGTCCCTCGCAGCAGGGCATGACACCGCAGCAGCAGGGCATGCCCCGGGGGATGCCAGGCAACATCGCCCCCAGCGCCCTGCAGGACCTCCTGCGGACCCTCAAGTCACCCAGCTCCCCCCAGCAGCAGCAGCAGGTTCTCAACATCCTCAAATCGAACCCGCACCTCATGGCCGCCTTCATCAAGCAGAGGACGGCCAAGTACCAGGCCAGCCAACCGCAGCAGCAGCAGACCCCCCAGGCCATGCTGGGACCCCCGGCAGGCATGCAGGCCATGGCCGCCATGCAGGCGGGCCAGGTTCCAAGGCCGGGGATGCCTCCCCAGCAGCCCCCACAGCAGGCGGGCCCCCAGGGCATGCCCCCGATGGGCCCCCAGGGGCAGATGATGAATGCTGCTCACAATGGCAACCCCCAGCTGTACCGCCGGCAGCTCCTCCGCATGCAGCAGATGCAGCAGGCGCAGCAGCAGGCGCAGCAGCAGGCACAGCAGCAGGGCGGCATGCCTCAGGGCCACGCTCAGTTCCCCCAGCAGCAGCAGCAGCAGCCAGGGGCCCCTAGCTACTCCCAGCTCCGCATGCAGCAACAGATGGCCATGCAGAGCGGTGGAGGGCCTATGGGCCAGCTCCCTCCAATGGCCCAGATGGGCCAGCCTGGCATGGGCATGGATGGCCCGCAGAACCTTCTCCAGCAGCGCATGCTGCAGCAGCAGCAGCAACAGCAGCAAATGCTGAAGCAGCAGATGGGCTCTCCGGCGCAGGCCAACTCGATGAGCCCCCAGCCCCACATGCTCCAGGGCCCGCCACAGGGGGGCGCTCACCTCCCTGGCCAGGGTATGGCCAATGCTCTGGGGAATCAGGTTCGTTCCCCGGTGCAATCTCCCTGTCCGCCGTCGCAGCAGCCTCCTCATTCCAGCCCTTCCCCACGTATGCAGCCCCAGCCCTCCCCCCAGCACGGGGCCCTCCACTCTAGTTCCCCGCACCCTGGCCTGGGGGGCCCTATGCCAGGCTCCATGGAGCAGGGACACATGGGTACGCCGGAGCAGAGCGCCATGCTCCCACAGCTTAACACGCCAAATCGAGGAGGGCTGAGCAATGACATGAGTATGGTGGGTGATACCACAGGAGACACGCTGGAGAAGTTTGTTGAAGGATTGTAGCGTTTCTTTACAGAAGAAAGGCCTTGTTCCGTGTTTCCATCCAACAAATCTTTTTGTACTTACTGATGTTAAAAAAAAAAAGTAAAAAAAAGTAAAAAAAAAAATGTTAAAAGAAATACAAAGAAATGAGTCATATGAGGCCTAAGGACTGTGAACGATTCCTTAAATCAAGGGACTGCTTTTTTTTCTTCCAACTCATGGAGGTATTTAAATATTTGCTGTTTAAAAAGAGGACAATTAAAACAAAGAATATATTTTTTGGTTCAGACCAGCCATGAGAGAATTTTGTTCTGGTCTTTGTGTTGTTTTAATTTGTTTTCCATTTGTTATGCTCTGGTATTGACTTTTTTAAAGAAACTTCTCAAAACAAAAAATTTCATTTTATTCTTTTTTTTATTTTGTACCTTTGCAAAAAATTAATAGTGTTTTTGTGTTGAGAAGACTGTAAAATAACTTGTCTGAGAATTTTTTGCCAGGTTCCACCTTGATCCCTTTCATTATTCCTGGCTAATTTATTCTAATATACAATTTTTCAAAAGGACATGCTTGGGAAACACTTTCTTTCCTGTTTGCAGAGTCTATGGGAGATTAACATATTTGTATAGAACTAGAAATATTTGCACACACCAAAACACAACATGGCTGGTGTGGGAAATCCTGCACTGAAGCTTGTTCATTCACAGGTGCCGGAATGTTAATTTAACTGGAATGGGCCCAGTACTTCTGTCTTGCAATGTTAAATTTGCTTTGTTCCTTCATTAAGAATAAAAAAAGAAAAAAAGAAAAGAAAATTCTCATGAAGTCTGACTCCTGAACCTCTTTTGCCTGTGGTGGGATATACTTGTTTTACTGCTGATTTGTGTTCAGAGAGAGTTCTGTGCATTCTTTTTTCTCTTGCATTAAACTTGAATTGATAATGAACTATTCTCTAATGTAAATCATGCAGATGGACAATACTGTAAATATGCAGAAAATAAGAATGAAATCACTGTAAAAACTGGTTAAAATGGCTCATTTCGTACTTATATACCATATTGTTAAATAAACCTGTGTGCAACAGACACGGACTCTGGTTTGATTTCTGTTTGTTGATGCTTACGCCTCATATTTAATGCATTTAAACATTTAATGTAGAATATATTTGTATATTTTAGCTAAGTGGGTTTTCATCTTCTAGACATTAAACATATCCACCACAGACACACTAGTGGTGGGTTAACTTAGACTCATTAGTACAGACAGGCTTCACAGTGGATCTGGGCAATATTGACAAAATCAAATATCAATATTTTTGACTGATACATCAATGTTGATTATTTGACTGTTTTGGGGAAGGCTGTGCTTTCATAAGAGATATACACACAAGAATTATTTGAGAAACAATCATCATAACCAGGGGTGGTCTAAGTGATTTGGAGGCCTGGGGTAGAACCAATGTGAGGCTCAAGCATGGCTGTTAGAAGAAGACAACGGGACAAGATTATGAATATATTAAATACTATTTTAAATGAGTTGGGAGTTACTCCAGCAAAAGAGTCAATTGCTTGTTTTGTTCGCGACTCTTAACTGCAGCGACTCACAGGCTGAACTATGAAACTATTGATCCTGTTAGTACTCCTACATGTAAACACAATGGATTTATTTTAATAGAAAACATTGGAATACAAATTTTCTATTACCTCATGAATATATAATTCCAAATAGAATTAAGGACTTTCTGTTCAAGATTGTGCACATATTCCATCCTGTCAACTGCATCATATGTAAATTGTGACTTACTTATTGAAGACAATTTGGAAACCCTTAAGTGTTTTTATGTTTTGTTTTTTTAACGTTATTGTACATCTTTCATGGACAATTTCCGCTTTCTATCTGATTTGGTATATATACAATACATATACTGTATGCCCTGGGTAACAAGGGCTGAGCGTGACGGAGTTCAAAGTTCCTGTTTTTTCCGTCCATGTCCCACAAAGAGATTTGGATGAGAACTTGAGGGTTCGATGCCAGCTAATCTTTTGAAAGCCGGGCAACACATGAGCCAAGTCAGGCCACCGGGAGGTCACACTCAGGTGGTCTCCTCTCTTTGTGTTGCCGGCTTTCGAAAGCTCACCTGGCATCAAACCCTCAACTCCTCCAACATCAGAGTTCACATCCAACGACTTATCCCTTTGAGCCACTGAGTCTAAAGAACCTTGGATATGGGTATTGTGTTCAATGTCTGTTTTAGGACTAGATATGGAATATATACTATACTTTAGGACTAGATATGGAATATATATTTTAGAACAGCAATACATTTTATACAATATAAATAAAAATATTTCATAATATCCGATAAATCCCCCATATTGAACGGTGTAATAATGTAATTTACCAGACTAGGTTTTGTACTGATGATAATCCTTGTTGCACCGTGTGACAAGTTTATTGTTACTTTTGTTTATTCACCTGATTGATTTATCTTATGTAATGAATTCAGACAACATACGACTGAAATATAAAATGTGCGAATTGCAAGCCCCGCAACCTGTGACAATTCCATTCACGTAAAGAGCCGAACTTTTCATCACTAAAGCCCCAAGTGTTTCCTCTCCTCCGCCCACCGTGTCCATGTCCACTCTGTACATTCTCTAAGGGCCTTGTTTTATTCTAATTATTGTGATACTTATGGGGTGTGAGTGATGGCCCCCGATGGGCCCCCAGGGGCAGATGATGAACGCTGTTCACAACGGCAACCCCCAGGCAGCTCCTCCGCATGCAGCAGATGCAGCAGATGCAGCAGGCACATGCCCCAGGGCCACGCTCAGTTCCCCCAGCAGCAGCAACGGCAGCAGATGGCCATGCAGGGCGGTGGAGGGCCTATGGACCAGCTCCCTCCAATGGCCCAGATGCACAGTACCGATCGTTCATGAGGCCCCTAGAGCACGAGGCTCCAGGCCTCACTATGCCATATTTGGAAAGACCGCCTGTGATTATAACCAAGCAACAGCTAGATCGCCTATGAAGTTCAGAAAAGACAACCTTTAACTATAACAATATTATGATGACCAAAATCCCAGACGATGTGTGTGTGTGTGTGTGTGTGTGTGTGTATAGACACTCCCTGCATGCATGCATGCATGTGTGCGTACTCTCTGCATGCATGCGTGCGTACTCCCTGCATGCATGAGTGTGTGTTAAGTGCATTAGCACCTGTGAGACCAATACAATTGATTATTCTACATCGCCCAACCCTACATCACAGATCCTCACTATTGTTACACTGAATAGAGAATGTGAAGCTGATGATACGTTGCTGGAGCGAGCCGCCATATTAGGAGGATCACTCGCATTGACTGTGAATGTCGGTCGGCAAATTTTTGAGTTTAAAGACGTCATTGGAAGTCGTGTTCAGTGAAAAACTGCCACAGAAAATCTCGCAACCGTCTCGTGTGAAACCCCGACCCTTCTTTTTCTCCCTTTCCTTCCTCCATTTTTGTACATCTCTATATTCTAGTTATTTCTCTATGCAATTCAATGGAAAGCGATCCTCCCAAAATGGCGACCGGAGTCCACAGCAACCCATAGCAACCGTCAAACTTCACGTTCTCGATGCAACGAGCTCTGTCTTTCTGATCAGGCAGGAGGATAGACACCCTCGTGACGTCATCGCAGCGCGCCCCACTCACACGGGGTCCTTCTTACGTCTCGTCGCCGACGCCGTCGCGTCGGATCCGCTCAACGCGTTCACTAGGTCAAACCGCGGCGCTGCCAACATGTCTCGCAGTCTGAAGCTGTTTAAATTCGCGCTGGGCTCCACGCAGCGGGTCCACTCGAGACTTTTATCGTCCGGACGAGGACTCGGGTGTCGGGCGGTGACGAGCTCCTTCCCCGGAGGTTGGTTGAGCTCGGCCCGCCTTCTAAACAAACGCCGAACACGTTTCTACCCTTTTTCCGAACGTGTCCTGTAACACGACGGCGTGTTGTTTTGAATGCTAGCGACTAGCGCTGCTAACTAGCAGGGTTTCCGGGTTTCCGTCAGATTTAGCCGCATGGTGCGACGGGCCTGAGGTATGTCGCCATCACCCCGATGATGAAACACCTCGGGCGGCCTGTGTTCGGCTCCTGGAAAAAACCCAACCTTCCATTTGGATGTATGGCTTCCTGGCTTCAACATAAACATGTCTGGGTTCAATGGCAACGCGTTCCTGCTGAAATACCGCCTGTTCCAGATGAACCCAAGCCCCACTTTCTACTTACCTGTCATATTCACCCTGAATATTGTGGTTATTCGGACTATGATTCACGCTTAGTTAGTATTCAGATGACTTTTTCCAAAATGAAGGTTTTCTTCAGAGTCAACATTTCTGAGATCACACTTAACTTAATACTTACCTTCCTTCATACGTGCCTGTGCCCTGTACCAATATATAATACATAGTACTTACATTTCTTCTTACCTGCAAGACTTGGATTGGATTTGAGAGATCATTTGTCCAAAACTCAGCGTTTTAGGTGCGGTGTGTAGAATTTAGTGGCATGGACTTGAGGTAGAAATGAGGTATAATATTCCTAAGTATGTTTGAACTTGTGTATAATCGCATGAAAATAAGAATAGTTTTGTTTTCGTTACCTCGTTCTGTGCAGGGCCCCTTTTATAAGTACATCGGGAGCGGGTCGCTTCACGGAGGCCGCCGCCGTGTTGCTGCAGTAGCCCAGGACGGACGAAACCGAACACTGGCTCTAGAGAGGGACTTGCGCGAGTTTCGCGGCCACCGTAGCGTCTCCTACACAGAGGGGTATTCAGTTGGTTGCGATCTGCAACTCACCGCGAGATGCCGCTAAATTCTGCACACTGCACCTTTAAGTTGTATTAAATTTTGTCTTAAAAAGGTATTCAATTTCACACTCTGATACCTGCAGACTCCCTGTTTTGTGTGATTTCATGACAGCGGGGTTAACTTGTGTCATCGTTGTCATCACATAGCTGGGTGCACATTCAGAGTGGTTTTTTTGCCCTTCACTAAACGGCTTCCCTACTTGTCCAAAATCTTGTACACCCCTTGACCAGATTCTCAGAGACGGCAGCAGCAGAGATGGTTGAGCAGACCCGGGATGTGGAGCTCGCAGCATCTTGGCCAGACCTCCTGCTACAGCACCCAGGAGGCCGAGAAAGAGCCCGAAGAGGAGCCGCTCCACACCATCATCAGCGATACAGAGAATGTGCAAGGTGGATATTAGTGGTTTAGATCTGACAACCAAGATGTATTCCATGTCAGAGTGTCGATCGTGCTGACGTTTCTTTACCTTTTGATTCACATAGGAAGCTTTTCCAAGCATGAGTTTCAGGCTGAGACAAAGAAGCTGCTGGACATTGTCGCCAGGTCTCTGTACTCTGAGAAGGAGGTGAGTTTGTGTAAGAAGGGACGAAAATCAGCTTTCGTCAATCAAAAAACTCCGGATAATAATCATAATAAATAATAAATTTCCGGATAATATTTAGTCAATTTAATTGTGAGATTCAACAAGACTATTTCCAGGATTAAGTTTTTCAATGAATTATTATTATGATCAACAACCCCCCTATATTATCCGGTCCCTCCCATTCGCTCAGGTGTTCATCAGGGAGCTGATCTCGAACGGCAGCGACGCCCTGGAGAAGCTGCGGCACAAGCTGATCACAGGAGGTGGCGACACGGCCCCCATGGAGATCCACCTGCAGACTGATGCTGCCAAGGGCACCTTCACCATCCAGGTAAGTGGATTCTTTCCTGCTTGAATTTAAATGTTTTCTTTTTATTAATATGTTGTGAATGGTGTCAATTTCTTTCTGTCCAACAGCCAATTTACTGCTAGGTTAACGTGGAAGTTCAATGTGGAACTACACACCAAGATCATTCACTTCTTTTGGCTTGATTTAGATGAGAAATTTTTTTTTTTCTCACAGGACACAGGAGTGGGGATGAGCCAGGAGGAGCTGGTGGCCAACCTGGGGACTATTGCCCGTTCTGGTTCCAAGGTAGCCTTTGGTTTATGTACCCTGAATGGACATTCTCTTCCCTAAAATTCAATAGGAATGAATCATTTAAAAAAAATCATTTTCTGCAGGCCTTCTTGGAAAATCTGCAGAACCAGGCTGAAGCCAGCAGCACCATCATCGGTCAGTTTGGAGTGGGCTTCTACTCTGCCTTCATGGTGGCGAACCGTGTGGATGTCTACTCCCAGTCCGCAGAGCCCGATGTCCCTGGATACAAGTGGTCCTCAGACGGGTAAGGGAATGAAATGCCTTTGCAGAAACCTGCTGAAATTACTCCGAGCAAAATGTTCAGATTGAAGTTGATACCGCTGACTGTTCTCCTGCAGCTCTGGAGTGTTTGAGATCGCCGAGGCCAGCGGCGTCAAGCAAGGAACCAAGATCGTGCTGCACCTCAAGGACGACTGCAAAGAATTTTCTTCTGAGGACAGAGTCAAAGGTAGACTGCCAACGCTGTATTCACAAGACCTTTAACACCAGATCTACCACTGCAGTCTGTAAGTCTGGTCGACCGTCCCTCCACGTCAAAGCCGCTGTCTTCTGTCGCTGTTTCAGAGGTCGTCACAAAGTACAGCAACTTCGTCAGCTTCCCCATCTTCCTGAACGGACGGAGACTCAACATGCTGCAGGCAAGTCTCGTCCGTCTACCAAACCCAGTATCCTTCCTGTTTCAACGAGTTATAAATTGCATAATGTCATAGCTTGGTTCAAGTAAATTCAGGGGGGAAATTTCCTTAAATTACTGGTTGTGTTTGCTAAAAAAGTGCGCTAATTTTTATATGTTTGTCAAGTTCCATGATCAGCACTGGTGGAGCAACACTATTAGATTTGACAACTTCAGGCTTCTGATGAATGTTTCTCAGACTCATCGTCCAAACGAAGATGCCATTAAGTGTGTCTGTGCGTCCCTGGCTGAAGGACTCCTTTTGATTCAAGACTCGACTCTTTGTCAATGTTGGAGCTAGACGTGACGGTGTGTGTTAACCTCCAGGCCTTGTGGATGATGGAGCCCAAGGAGATCAGCGAGTGGCAGCACGAGGAGTTCTACCGCTACGTGGCGCAGGCCTATGACAAACCACGCTACACGCTGCACTACCGTGCCGACGCCCCACTCAACATCCGCAGCATCTTCTACGTTCCCGACGTGGTGAGCAGAGCCGTCCGAACTATGACATTGCCGACCATTATTCAGGGTTCTTACCAGGTCCTTGAGGTGCTTGAATTTCGTCCTCAGAAATCGCCCCTTTTGTGCTGAAGTGCGAAGCACCTTTCTCATCAGTGCTGACGCTAATATTACAAGCTAGTCATATCAGTCACCCTGATGTGTGAGTGCGGTGGATCACACAAGTGTTTTCGATGTTCGGTGTCCAGAAGCCGAGCATGTTCGATGTGAGCCGGGAGATGGGCTCCAGCGTGGCTCTGTACAGCAGGAAGGTCCTGATCCAGACCAAGGCCGCCGACATCCTGCCCAAATGGTTGCGTTTCCTCAGAGGTCAGATCTTCTCATACACAGAATGTCAATTTTTCCTTCCCCGAGGTTTTGACGAGGTTTTGTTTTGTGTTTCTTGTCGTCAGGTGTGGTGGATAGTGAAGACATCCCCCTGAATCTGAGCAGAGAGCTGCTGCAAGAGAGCGCCCTCATCAGGTACAGCAGGGTTTTAGCTTTTTTCTTTTTGTTTAATTTTGTCTCAATCGCTCCAGTTTCACAGTGGTATTTCACATCCATCACTAGGACTGTCACGATTATTACATAGTCGCCTGATATTTGAGCAGGCCGAGATCATTTTGTAAAATTGTTAGATTCCACAATTGGGGGTGGTAGTCGACAAAAATCAATAACCAAATTTTATTGTCGATTAGTTCTTGTTTATTTATTTTCAATTTTAATGGATTGTTTGATTTATTTGATTAGGGGGAAAAGGCTTTAGCTTTTTCTTTTCTATTTTATTGCTGCTACTTTGCTTATCCTTGGTTTAAAATTTTGACAGATAAAATGCATATTGGAATTTTTATTTGTCTTTTGTTTCATCAATAAAATTCATTAAAAGACATATTTTTTACTGAAGTATTAATCTTTATTGTCTATATTGTTAGTTAGCACATGGCTAAAACAGCCTCAAGCTACATTTAAAAGCTGATAGCTAAATAACAGCCATAGAGTAATTGTGCGATTCATAATCCGAATAGTCGTTTAATAATTTGTTTCAATAATCAACAGATTATTCGACTATTATAACAGTTGTTAGTTGCAGCCCTATCCACAATCAGTGCTTGAAGTGCTTGAATTACGTCCTCAGAAATGTAAGCACTGGAATACCTTGAAAAGAGCCCTTTTTGTGTGCTGGAAAGGTCCATTGAAAACCTGTGATACTCCCCCCTGGTTTTATTATTCAAATTGTAACTTAATAAAAATGTTATTCCAGGGAAATGTAAATTAAATCCAGCATGGTTGGAAATAGACACTTATAATTGTAGATTACAGTGAGATTATTAATAATTGGATTCAGTCTGTCTACCTGAATTATTATGTAAACTTTTTATGTGTCAATAGAGAGCTCTTCTGCAAGGTAGACATATATTATTATAGTCTTATACTACGATAGTATCATAAAATCAACAAAAAAATACAATTAATTTGTTAATCCCATCCCAATTCCTCAATTAATCTCACTGATAATTTATATTTCACAAATCTTTGCATTCATTTTATTAATTCAGTTTTTTTTCTACTCTGTATTTCAAAAATACCTGTCCCTTTTTTTTATTCACATCTCATAACAAACACTTAACATCCCTCATCCAGGAAGCTGCGCGAAGTGCTGCAGCAGAGGATCATCCGCTTCCTGCTGGACCAGAGCAAGAAGGAGCCCGAGAAGTACAACAAGTTCTTCGAGGACTATGGCCTCTTCATGCGGGAGGGCATCGTCACCACGCAGGAGCAGGACGTCAAGGTCACTGCTCACTAGATAACACTTCGAGGGGCGGTTTTGCAGATGGGGATTAGTCTAAATTAATATTTAAATTTTTATTTTAAAAATGCCTTTCTGAAACGTTGCTTAATTCAAGATAAATTGGTTCTAGACTAAGGTGATGAAGGACTGGGCAGCTCCTTCTGTCTGCGTCCAGATAATCCATTTTCTATATTGTCGAGGTCGACCTGGAGGCCACATCCATTAATCCAAAGATAAACCTGCCTCTGGCCAGGTTTAATTTAAGACTTCACTTAGACCTAGATTAGCTCTAATCTTCCTTCTGGTTCCGGTTAGGTATCCATGAAGTTCTGAGGGGGGTTTTTTGTATTGGAGGAGAGTATTTCAAGGTGAAGTGTGACTTAAGTGTTGTGTTGTGAGAGCTGACGTCTAAACTCTGCCGTGCCGCTGCAGGAGGACATCGCCAAGCTGCTGCGGTTCGAGTCCTCTGCCCTGCCCGAGGGCCAGCACACCAACCTCATGGAGTATTCCTCGCGCATGAAGGCGGGGACGCGAAACATCCACTACCTGTGTGCCCCCAACCGCCACCTCGCCGAGCATTCCCCTTACTATGAGGCCATGAAGCAGAAGGACATGGAGGTGAGGGCGGAAATTTCATACGGATACAGAATCAAATATCACAATATTTTTTTGAACATTTCAGTCCGATAAGGAATACCTGTCTATAACTGGAACTCTAATTCTACCATTCAGGTGCTGTTCTGCTACGAGCAGTTCGACGAGCTCACCCTGCTCCACCTCCGGGAGTTCGACAAGAAGAAGCTCATCTCCGTGGAGACAGACATCGTGGTGGACCACTACAAGGAGGAGAAATTCCAGGACCCCAAGCCCGGTGGGTTGAGATTCCTCCTCCTGCCTCCCGGGTTTCACTCAAGTCCGTCCTCTGAGCTTTTTTTTTTTTTTTGTTTGTGGTTTTTAACCTTCTTCCTTCCCCTGCAGCCTCCGAGCGGCTGTCGCAGGAGCAGGCCGAGGACCTGATGGCCTGGATGAGGAACGCCCTGGGCCCCAAAGTCACCAACATCAAGGTAACCAAGAGAGGGAGTAATGAGTCCAATGCTGCAGAATAAAATATATGGGTCTTAAATTTAAATGTACCCAAACTCCACTGACCTGCGCCTGTACCGATATCAAGTCTTTGAAATATATTTTATATATACACTCAGTGTGCACTTTATTAGGTACACCTGTACAATCCAATTTGCACCTGTACAAGGTCATAGTTGGTAGTGGTGTTGTACTGAGCTGCATTATATTCAGAGGTGTTTCTAATATTCTGCCCCCTAAAATGAGAAACGCCTCTCAATATAATGTAGTTGAGTACAACACCACATTTAACTATCACCATCATATCATTGAATTTACACATTTCCGACTCTTATGTCAACAACTGAACATTATAAACTTCATAAAAGTAGAACACTGAGTATATATAAATATATTTAACAGTTTAATTGGTCAATTGCAATCGCGCTGGCTACAGCCGTGGCCGGAGGCATAATGTTTCCGGTTTGTCTGTCCGTCCCATTCTCATAAAATATAAATATCTCATATCTCATAAATATCTCAGGAACGCCTGGAGGGAATTTCTTCAAATTTGGCACAAACGTCCACTTGGACTCAAGGATGAACTGATTAGAATTTGGCGGTCAAAGGTCAAGGTCACTGTGACCTCTACATATATTATTTATATTATCATATAAGAGTATGGACAGACATGGATGTAAACTGCAACTTGACTGGTTGGCGGACGGCATACAACCACGACACGGTAATTCTAGTGTATGGATAATGACAAATTTATGTCTTGAGCCTTGAATTTGGAGATTTATGTATGTACAAAATGGAAAGTATTTTGTACATACATAAATCTCC
>OMKR01050474.1:0-10158 GCA_900302355.1 Cyttopsis rosea
GCTTCGGTGACGGCTTTCGCTTTTGAAGTTGGCTGTGAGAAAAATGACCGCTGTCCGGACAACTGGCATTTTAGTTCCTTCACCTTTCTCTTTCTCAGCTCGCTTTTCGGCGGGAGGTCGGTGTCGTATTTTCTATGCACGGTCCGAAAATGCCGCTCCGCATTTCCCTTCTTCGGTATTGCGACGGTAGACCGGCAGATGAGGCAAACGCACTTCGAAAATGTCATCGTGAAAAAAAGCTCCTCCTCCCATTCCGTATGAAAGTGATAAGTTTTTGTCTTCTTACTTGGTCCAGCTCCCCCACTCATTTTTATACCCTTTCTTAAGTTTAAGAGAAAAAACCGAGGGCTAAAAATTGGAGGTAACTCGCTAGCTAGCTTGTTAGTTTTGCTGCGCTTAGCGCCGTTGTTTGCGCATGCGCAGTGACCTAAGTGTCAGAAAAAGTCAGATGTCATCTGACTGGCTGCCCTGTATATCAATCAAGTGACGGGATGGACGATAGGCTGACGTCTATTTTTTTTAATGCCATGCGATCTACACACAATCCCTTGGCGATCGACCGGTCGATCGCGATCGACGTATTGAGCACCCCTGGTCTATACTAAGAACAAGTTACAGCATGACTAATACAAGAGGCATACAGTAATATCAGTAATACTGCAGCAAGAAAAGTGGCTTATAATGATAATTATGTGAGATGAACTTATGTCATGTGTTGTCGTCAGTTTTTTTTAATGATAAAATAAGCAAAAGACCAAGGCCAAAGACACCCGCACCTCCAAATAAGAGCCGTAAACATGTTTGATGACTACAGCAGTAGAGTATTCTGTCAAAATCAATTATCAATTGAATCAATGAGGAAAGGATTACAAACTGCAGGTTGCACCTCTTTTCTATTTTCAATCTATTTACATCTATTTTCAAACATTAAGGAAAGATTTATGAATATTTTGATCGTAATAATAACATAACCAGGATGGAGGCGGCGGGGTTGTAGTGCCTCCATCAACGATGTGGAATCAGGAGGCTCATATACACTATAATAGATGCCGGATGTCATTTTAATTTTACTGCACTGATCTTGACAAACACCCCATTGTGTTTTGGATTTTGGAAACGTCTGGGATTATTTATCTTCAGAGCCCAGAGGAGCGGCGTCGAAAATATTCACACCCCACCTGCTGAACTCTGGCTGACCTCGAGGAACTGAGTGGAAACTTTTTATTTGCTGATGCTTCGCAAATGAATGGAACCACTCTATAAGCAATCTATTTGCCCGGAAGCTGCAAATCCAAAAATGTTTCGGGACAATAAAAAAAGGATTTGGGCCTATTTGACAGTGCCAAAACAGAAGGTATTTTTAGATCCAGTGAAGAGAGATTGAGCTCACTCAAGAAACATTTATTTTTTAAATGTATTTTCTAATCCCTGGCTTTAGAAACGTTATTTAACAAACTCTATTTAACAATGGAAACGTCACGTTTTCCATTATCAATTAACCAAAAATCTTTAGCCCTTTAGCCTTTTTTGCTCATTTACATTTTCAACATATCCGCTTCAGAGGAATGGATTGAAGATTTACAACATTTGGAAAAAATTAAATTAAATTAAATTAAATTAAATTTTATTAAATTTGTACTTTAAGATACTGCAGCAGTACTTAAGTGTGATCACATATTCAATATTGTTATTATTGTATAATAATAATAATTTAAACAACAGAAATGCAATTAGAATTTATTAATGCAATTAAAATATATAACCCTTCTGCAGTCTCACAAAACAACATGATTGAACCAGTTATGTTCATGGATGGATTAGCCAACGGGGCAACCAGGGGCCCAAGAGCTCAGGGGGCTCCTAAAGCAGAGCAGTGCATGATGATGCTGTCACTAACTTAGTCATTCAGATCAACAACAAAGCCCGAAATTCTCACTGTAATTGCCTAAATATTGACTTTGAAGGTGACACTGTCAAAGTGAAAGTCATCTGTAGGACTTCAGTGGTAAAGCGCTGCATTATTGTCTAAGGCCTCTAATGTAAAATCAAGGTTTATGAAGACCCTACGATGTTGTGTTCCACTTCTGATCTGTCTGAATAGGGCCCCCTGAGTCACATATCATGGGCTTCCCTCCACAGTTGATTTTGGGGCAGTGCATGCCTTTAGAGGCACTTTAAAATATATGTTTTTGTACTCACACAAACCTTGCTTACAAAGGTTTTGGTAAGTAAAACGGGCCATGTAGTGGAAAGATTTTTAGGATTCATCACTAGTATTCCTATCTACAGGTGAAGCTCAGCTGGCTGTGTTGTCTCAGGTGCAAGAGCTGTGGACAATCATATGACAATGCCAGTCATATAAAAATATAACAGATTGCAAGCTCAACGAAAGAAAAGGAAGTCACGCTGCACTTAGGACACTCCAATCCATGTGATTTTGTGGCTGCGCAGAGAGACCTTTTTGACAGCTTTGAGACGGAAGCCTCCAGTACACCTGGGGCCCGGTTTACAGACATGACAACCATCGGAGAAAGAAATGCAAAACATTCGCTGATAAGAGTGGATGTTGAGCTTGACGGAAGAGGAGACGTTTAATGTTGCCGTTTACACGCTTACTGGGGCCCATTGTGTCATGCTCCGCCTATGGTTATGATAACTGTGTCAATATTTGCAAGCTATTAAGCTCGTATGGCTCACCAGGGTCACAGTCTGTATTGTCCTGGTGATAATGGAACACTTGACACAGGATCACAGGATCTGGTGGAATATTCATACTTATGATTTGAATTATGTTGGAAGCAATTTCATGTGTTAAATCCGGTCCAAAGGTGTGTTGAGGAGCCATTGGGTGGAGGCAGAGCAAAGATGTGTATAATGTGCAAACCTGACATCAATAACACCTAAAGCTTGATTTCTTTCTCCATTTAAGATGCATTAAAGCAAGCTTTTTAAAGATTTTGAAATGAGCAGTAATATTTCACTTAACATATTAAGCGGCTTATTTTGTGTCTGAGGTGTCTGCTTTATAAGGGTAAGTTGCAAAGAGCCACAGAATATCCCTACAGTATACTAAACATATGAAGTATATTGTATGTTTAATAATTACAATTTAGTCTCTATGGAATTTTAAAGGTGAATCTGAGAGCATGAAAAATTATTTTGACGTCTCTCCAGCACATTAAATGTTGCTTTTATCTAATGAACAGTTAAATGGACCGGAGAACATCTGGTCCGGTCCGGTCCTTTTTGTGTGCAGTAAATAAACGAAAACCCTAAAGCTAATTCTTTGTAGTGGAACTGGAATGATTTCTATAAACAACTACATTTCCATAAAACAGTGAACAAACATGATATTTATGAACACAATCTTCAGTGGATAAGATAATTTCTCAGATTGTGGAGCAATGTCAAAGATGGTTTAATTATTAAAAGCTGAAGTAATAAAGATGGATAACGCGACTCATTTACTGTCATAGGCACAAAATATAGAGCACAAAACTGCCACCTATGAAAATCATAGGTAGGTTGTAGGTTATAAAGCAGTAAAACTTCCCCTTAAAATAAATCAATAATGCATTAGCATGCGTGTGTGGGTGCTTGTGTTTTGGTTTACAAATGATGTTCCATGACAGACCGAGGCAGAGCAATTGAAAAAAACTCACTGGGTTGTTTGCTTATTTCACAGTTTGTGTGTTGGTAGGACCATCAGAGACCCAAATGAATGTGCACAAGCACTGAAAATTTGAGTTTTTCATAATATTTAAATATTAAAGTACACAATAACTACTATATGGCCCACTTAGTTATTTATAACTATTATATTAGGGGTCCAGGCGCACGTAGTGCGGTGGGAGACTGTGCCCTGGACTCCTATTGTTTTTGTTCATGAAGGAATGACGTCAGTTGTGCATGGATTTCATGGAACCGATGCACAGACAAGAATGAATAAGATTTGTAATACAAATTTTATTCACAAGCACACGTGAACTGCGGGTATTACGATATGCATGTCGTTTTCCTACAATTGCATTACTTCCTGGCACCACCCGCAAGACGACATGGGGGGGGGGGGGGGGGGGGTGGCGCATTACACACGGTTGAGACCAGGGTTGTCAGGTCCGCGGTTTTCCCGCGGAATTGGGCTACTTTAAATTTATATACTTTTAATATATATAATTTATTTATACCCAAATCCTGGACTTGCATGGAACACACATGCTGACCCGGCCGGCACCCGTCTGCTTCTCATCATAATAAAGAATGGATACAACGTGTGGCTGGGGATGATACCAAAGCTTTTTGTCGGTACTACAAAAGCGAGATTCGCGCGCACCAGAGTGACACTCCAAAACCACAACAAAATGCAGAAACACATTCCAACATTCGTACATTGTTTGACAGTGGCATAACCACAGTGAGAACTGAACGCTCTGTCAAGGTAGCCAAGCTTAAAATGGCAGCGCACATTGCTTGCCATTCAAGCATTTTGACAGTGGATCACCTGGGAGAGCTTGTTGGTGAAATTGCACAGAAGGACATCAAACTGCACAGGACAAAATGCTCTGCACTCATAAAACATGTAATCGGCCCAGACATGCAGCATGAGCTTCTAAAGGATATAAGGGAAGAACTGTATTCTTTAATTATTGATTAAAGTACCGACGTGGGCATGAAAAATTTACATGTAATTCAATACTACAGCCAAACACAACAGCGCATTGTGTCATGAATTTAGACGGCGGAGATGCCAATTCAATAACAGACGCATTGCTGAATTTTTTGCAAGAATCCAAGCTGTGTCCAAAACAATGAGATGCAATACTATGTGTGAATGAAAGGAGAGGTTCCAGACCGATACGCATTTGCGAACAGATCCGAACAAACTTTACTTACAGTTCCTTCAGCCCATCATCCAAGAACCGAGTCGGCAAAGCGAGCGAACAAGATGTTTAAGCTGGAAAAAAACCCAGCTAGCATCTCTGTCATTTCTCCGACTGTACACCTCGGCACGCTTGATCAACAGTGACGGCTGCTGGACACGCTTCAGTGGGCGAATACAGACCAAAGACTGCAAAACCGAACAGTTCTGGATTGCAGCGAAAGATCACATGGATGCTGCCGGTGACGAGGACTTTGCTGAGCCTGGATCGTTTGCTCTCTCACTTCTGTGGAACGCACATTCTCTGAGGTGAATTAGATAAAGACCAAATTGCGCAATCGAATGAAAGACAGCCTTCTGGAGAACATTCTTCGCATTCGGGCCTTCATGCAGAGGCATGGAATCTGCTGCCAGCAGTTCGAGCCAACCAGAGAGATGCTGGCTTTGCTTAATACAGACATGTATGACAAGGACCAAGAGGGCGAGGTCAACCTTCTACGAGTCAAACAGGTAAGCTGAAATGATTTTAATTCAGTAAATACATGGCCTATTTACACATATATGAGTATATTATTAAAATGTTCTTTCTCCCACCTCACCTATTTCATCCTACGATCTCGTGTCTCGTCCCTTAAGTCCTCAGCATGCCGTCGTACAACCAGACCCGAGGAGTTCGACTTCCAGCGGTAGTCGGATGGGACAGTCAGCTGGCAGGAGAAGGGGCGCGTGAGACTGGACCGTAAACATAAAGCTCTGGAGTTCAACAGGAAGTTACGTTTAAATAATTCATTTGAACGTACAACGTAAATAAAATTATTTCGTTTTGTTGTATTGTTGTAATTTAAAGTACTGGGTGTGGGGCTGGTTTTTTGGGCTGGTTTTATTGGCCGTTAGGCTGGTTTTGTCACGCACACCTGGCAACCCTGGTTGAGACGCAGACGACGGAGAGCGACGGACGGAGCAGCAGAGCGCACGGAGGATGGATGTGGACGTATTCGCGCAATAAGTTAGTTGTTTACTTGTTTTGTTGTGGTTGGAAATGCCCGTAATGTACTGACCACATACCTTATGCTTACATTCAGTGCTTATATTCAGATATTTTATTGCTTTTACTTTGCTTATCCTTGGTTTTAAATTATGTCAGAAAAATGGGTTTTGGAATTTAGGGTCTTGTATCAGCAACAAAGTTCATTAAAAGACGTCTTTTTTTAATGAAGTATTAATCGTTATTGTCTTCATTGTTAGTTAGCATAAGTCTAAAACAACCTCAAGCTAAATTTAAAAGCTGATAGCTAAATGAGAGCCATTGAGTAATTGTGCGATTCATAAGCCGAATAGTCGATTAATCGTTTCAATAATCGATAAATTATTCGACTTTCAAAATAGCAGCCCTAGTCGGAAGTGACGGTGCGTTCAATGGGAACTCGGAAAACTGTAATTTGTGTCGGTAGTTCCAGGTGAGATATGTGTCACTTACACTTTTCATATCACAGTTCGCCAATGTTACGTTCACGTCACAACGTCACAGCCGCTAAGACCGCCCGATCATAGATTTACACTGTAACCAGGCCGGAACGAATGAACTTCTGCAGTCACAACACACACCGGAATAGAGAGCCAGAGCCGAAGGGCCAACTACCCTGGACCCCGCGTATTGCTGCCTGCAGCTATATTTTTAGTGTTTTGTCTGTGCTTTGTGAACACACAATGACATTTATTTATTTATGACATTTATACTCCATCACTACATTCCCTCACTACTCTTTCTATTGTCATAATTAAAATGAATATTTATTTAAAACATATGAAATACTACATTGTTAGGGTAATGACCCTAACAATGTCTTTTTGTCTGGACGCATTACGATAATGAATTTGTTAAAAGTTATAACAGAAGTTAGTTAGTTAAAGTTAGTTAGTTAAAGTTAGTTAAAATCAACTAAGTGAGCAATACTTTTGAGGTTGAGGAAGTGAGGTTTTCTGATCCACACGTGATCATTCAGAAATGGACACCCCGTCGGAGAGGACTGTAGGCTACTTTCGATCAAAAAAGTCTGAAACTCAAAACTATAATATATTTCCAACCAGAACACTCCAAACGCACCAATGTCCAGTCCCCACAGCGAACGCAAAACAAAACAAACCGCAGAGTCTGACATGTTTGTTCTGACTGAAAGTACGCTTGCATCCTCCTCGCAGAGCAGCGTTCTGTGAACAGAAATGGACAGCGACAGCACCAACTCCTTTTTTTCTTTCTTCTAAAAACCAAGGGGACTTCCAAAGCTCAACACAGCGCCCACACACATCTCTAGCGGTCATCAGTAGACGAACACGCTGGCACTCACATCTGTTTACCCACCTCACACAGGGAAATCCCAAATTAACTCTAACCTTTGGTGTTCACTCTGTGTTAATAGGCCGACTGAACGCATTTGTATGTTATTTTTATTTAACACACTAAAAGAGTGTTTTGGTTTGACATTTTTATATAACTCATGATGTTAGACATGATCCATGGAAAACGTGTTGTTGTTTTTTCGCCCAGGAAAAAAAAGAAAAGAAAAAAAAGGATTTGTGCCGATATAATCAAACAAAACATCTTTAAATATCAAACAAAAATAAGAATTTGCAACTTAACTTAATTCTGACACAAACCTCTCGCGTGGGCGGGTTTTTCAGGGGTGCGTCCCCATTGGCTAATGAGTTTTTGAGTGACAGCTCAGTGCCCCGGAAGTTGTTCAGTGCAGCATAAAATAAAAATATAATATAATATAAAAATATAATATAATATAATATAATATAATATAATATAATATAATATTATATTATATTATATTATATTACATTACATTATTATAATTATAAGCCATGAAGAATTCATCTCGGACGCACACACGCTGCAGTCGTGTTGACAATTCTCCCTGTGTGGGGCAGCAAAGCGCTCCTCCACCAGCTGTCACTCAAACATCATTAGCATATGGGGACGCGTCCCGTTTGTGTCCGAAGTTTCAAGCACAAAGCCGGACTCGAGAGCTGGCAGCGTAACCGCGAAGCCGGAAGTGAGGGCACAAGTCTGATCAGTGAGACAGAAGCAGAGGGAACTGTGAAGCAGATATGATCAGAAATGTAAGAGACCAAAGTTACAAAAATAATTAGTTTTATTTTTGAGGTGACTTTTTTTTTTTTTTTTTTTTTGCTTCAGTGAGATTTATTCTCTCTCAAATTCTTATTTTTGCTTGATATTTAAGAAGTTTTGTTTGGTTATATTGGCACAAATCTGATTCCATCTTATATTGTTGGCCCCCGTGATACACAGGATTAAGAATTCAATCGCGAAAGTGTAAAACAAAATGGTGGATGCTTTACTGAAAGAAATTAACTTCTCTGTCCACATTCTCTGTTGACAAACCTTGTGTTGTTTTCATATTATCTTTTAAGAATCAAAAATCCAAGTTACGCCTCCTACTTTCTGTTGAAATAGAAACAATGGTGCCCTTTTTATTTTCTCTTAGCACATTCCTCCAAATGGACAAGAGGCTCCCAGTGAACTGGCAAATGGAGCGCAGCCCTTTAAAATATATATCTGTTTTGCACCCTTTTATCTGCTGGTAATTTAACCCAGAGGGCGAGCGATGGGGGTTTAATGTTCCAACAATTCCCAATCTGTGAATGCAATAGAGTCCAGTGTTGAGTCCAGTCTGACTAAAGACTGGAAAAAGAAAAGAAAAAACAATTCACTGGCTCAATCATTCTTTTCCCTTCGCCCCAATCCTCTTCCGTACGCTAAACCCAATTTCCCAATTTCTTTCCCTCGGCCGGTTCGGTGATGACACGCGAACGATCCGTTCGCAGCGAACGAATGTTTTATATGACTCGTGCGCAAGGAGTCAACTCCGACAGCGAGCGAATCGTTGACTCACAGACGGAAAATAGGGAAACAACTCGGGGCGTTTGGTGTCTGTCATATTGATGCGAATGATTTACACGTTGCGTTCCACGCAAAGTGTGAATTACAAAAAATAAAAATAGTGTATACGTCCGTAAATGTGTCTGGTTGACACAGTTTCGCTACCAAAATAAATACATCGTTTTGAGAGAATTGTGCTTTTGGGGGCGTTTTGGGATCCGCGTTTTGCACTCTTCCGCCTAAATTAATACTTTTGATGGAATGATTCTTGTGAGAAATCCGTTCACAACTCGGCGCCAAACGAGATCGTCCGCGCATCACCGCCCACCTGCAGCCCGACGGACAAGGAGTCGGAAAATAGAAGAGAGTCGCAGACGACGACTCGAGCGGCAGTTGGAACTGGAACGGCAGCGGGCTACGCGCATGCGCGGCACTGCAGCACCACAACGATGACGTCACCCATTCACAACACAGGCAAGCCCAGACACACACCGTCCGGCTGTCACCCGATGGTGCGTTCGTTGCACTTTATTCTAGCAACAATCGGAGATCCGGCTTTTTGATTCCGGGAAACACGCACACAAACAAACAAAAGACACGAGGACTGTTATTTTTTCGTGCATTTTACTGCGGTAATTCATATTGTATCTATAAGCTGTCAAGGGGGATCCGCTGTTTGGTATATGACAATTATGCCTCTGGAAGACGACCTGACATCAGCCGCGGCGACTGGCAACACACAGTGCGTGGAATACCTGCTCCGCAAAGGGGCCGATGCCAACGGTGTCAACTGCTTTGGACAGACGCCGCTGCAGGTCAGTGCCTCGCGGCTCCCACTCCCACAGAAAACACGCTTGGCTTTGGGTTTTATGCGTCCGCGTTTAATCGAGGAAATAATATCACAACATTTAAAACAAACAAAAAAAAACAACAACCCCTCCTGTCGTCATGGTTTTAGTAGCTAGAAGATGTTCTACACGCCTACCCACCATTAGTCGTGGAGTTATCAATCATTAATGTGCCGATGAAATAGTAGCTATTTTATATATGTATATATGCGTGTGTATGTGTATATATATATATATATATATGTATATGTGTATATATATATATGTATATATATATATATATATATATATATATATACATATACATACATACATATATATGTGTGTGTGTATATATGTGTGTGTGTGTGTGTGTGTGTGTGTGTATATATATATATATATATATATATATATATATATGTGTATATGTATATATATGTATGTGTATATATGTGTGTATATATATATATATATATATATATATATATATATATATATATATATATATGTGTATATGTATATATATGTATGTGTATATATGTGTG
>OMKR01050475.1:0-13747 GCA_900302355.1 Cyttopsis rosea
CAATCAAAACACAATGTTTCATATATTTCATAGTTAGAAGAAAGGCTTGGAGGCTTCTCCACTGAGAAGAGACGAATTGTTCGCTCTGTACGTTCTTCTCCTTTTTTCCTAATTCTACTCATCAGCTGCGAGCGATGCACAGCGCTGATCGCTGACAAAGGAAACAACATATTTGATGAAAAATAAAAAGCGTGCGGCTCTGGTTCTACGTCATATCTGGCGCGTCACGGCTAAATGGTGCAACGACAGGTTCTCTGTCGATCAATGATCGACAGAGAACCAGGGAAAAACACAACAATCGCTGCGCATTCGTCCGTTTGATTTCGCGCAAGGGAGGGAGCGGAGCGCGTGCGTGCAAGATGCACGGGGGGACCGCGCGCCAGCTCGAACCTCCCTCCGCCCTCGCAACTGTTCAACTGGCTGAGCTGCGCCTCTGAAGAGAATTGTTTCTAAACTTTTTTCTGAAACGTCTCCACTGCGCTTGTATTTGTAGCATTTTAGTTTCCAATACGGGACGAGGTGGCAGCCCTAGGTGTGACTTGCATGTTTATTACTGGGAATGTGTCAAACGACGTGTGATTATTTACGGGGATTGTGTACAAACATATTGCACGAAGAAATGGAAAAAGAAAAGTAAATAAACAAGTTTGGGGAAATAAATAGGGGGGAAATGCAAAGCGAAAACAATACATAAATATCAATTTATGTCACATTTTATTAATTTATTAATGCCTACATTTATTTTTTGGTACATTTAATGGAATATTAATTTATTTATAGAATCATTTATTTATTTGTTAGTCATTTATTAGTCATTTATTTATTTGTGTATTTATTTTTAATTTTGGCAGCTTCCGTCCTCCATACAAGTTGCAATAGATTCGACGTAATATATAGACTTAAGAACGGTGGGGATGTATTTGTACCAGAGTTAGTTACGAGTTGTGCATTATGTCAAACCCGCTTTGCGACAACACGGACCCTAGAAGAGGTGACACCCCGGGACCGGAAGTTGTCCTAACGTGTACCTGGCGAGCGACTCTACAAAACATCCGACAGACCTTTTGTTTTTGCACAATGGCTGTGAAACTTAACGCGTTATACAGCGACTCGTACGTCGACATTAGTCAATACAGAGACCAGCACTTCAAGGTGAGTTGCAGAAAAGTGTTATTTTCTAAGCCCGGTTTGCAACGTTGCTAGTTGTGCTAGCGACGAGGTTTAGAAATGACGACGGCAAGCGATCTGCCTCAAGCCGCATCAGTTAACTCGGCACAGATACTAATACTAGTAGTTGTAACGCAAAGACATAGTGATTATTCTGAAAGTAATCATTCGCTGAGAAAGAACCGTGGATTTTGAAAACAACCGTGTTTAAAACATCGTCTTTCAACTGTACAATCGAATAATGATGTAAATGGAAGACAAGCAGAATGCAATGCATTAATAATACAATCAAGTAAAAATAGAAGGTGTCAATTTAAAGAAAGCATTTAAATGTAATTTTAATGTGACAAAGTGCACCTGAACTTGGAAGTTTGAACCTCCCTATTCTGTGGTGTTTTTTGATTGAAGTGTATTATGATTGATTATTGTAAACTAAGCTAATGTAACTTAATGGATGAAGTTAATTGCATGGAGTGAAAGTGGTTTTAAGCAAACTATAGTAACAGACTAAGTGCACAGGGGTACAAACCCACCCGTAGAAGCACCCACAGCCATACACAATGCCTTGAAATCAGTGTTCATTATAGTATTAGTATGATCAATTGATGCCATTCTGATACCAATCGCTTGAGAAAGGGGGGTGGGGTACGGTTGATGGTGTAAGACCGCTATTGCCGGTGCACAATTCTTCTGGTGCGCTAAACATGTTTTGTTTTACCCGGAGCGAAGTGGAAGCTGCTGTTCATCCCATTTTTTTCTGTCTGTGTCTTCAGGGTAACCGCTATGACCAGGAGAAGTTGCTCACGCAGAGTAACACTCTGTATGTGGGAAACCTGTCGTTCTACACGACAGAGGAACAGGTCTGTTTAATCTCGCTCACACATGTTTTACTCCCTTTTTAGCCTGAATCGAGTGTATATAGACAGACCAAAGTATAAAACTTTATATATTACTCAACTCGAAAGCAAGGGCAAAACATTAAGATGCCATTTAAAGCCTGGCACTGTCACTTGGCCATACATGCTCATGAAAATCATATTAAAATCCACTGTTAAGGTAGCCTTAATTTTTTTTTTTTGAATCTGAACTCATTCATCAATTCTTCACTAATCCACTATCTGCCACTTAACAGGTCTACGAGATGTTTTCCAGAAGCGGAGACGTCAAGCGCATCGTAATTGGTCTTGATAAAGTCAAGAAGACTGCCTGCGGTTTCTGCTTCGTAGAGTATCCTCCACAATGTGACAATCGCTTAAAAATACACCCACACATTTGAATATAGACACAGGTCAGTGGTGTGATCATCTTGTTGATGTTTTACTGTATGCACGAAGCACCCTGTGCTGTGTGCATTAAAGGTATTCCATAGAGTAGGATAATATGTTGTATAATATCACTAAAATGGCCAGTGGTCTTCTAGAAAGCATGTGCTGAGTTCCATGTTCTTATTATGGACAGCGATTAAAAAAAATAAAAAATAATATTATCAAACAAACAAAGGCCAGACAGACCTTAACCGCAGCTGTGTCAGATATTACACACGTGCCGATGCAGAACACGCCATGCGCTTTATCAACGGAACACGGCTGGATGACCGCGTCATCCGCACAGACTGGGACGCTGGCTTCAAGGAGGGCAGGCAGTACGGCCGCGGCAAGTCTGGAGGACAGGTGGGAATCCTTACTCGCTATCATCTCGGCATAACACGCAGTACCATTATGCACTTTATCATGCATATATCTGGACTGTTCTCCCTGTTGCGCAGTGGCCTGTGAGAGGCCTTGTCATGAAGGTATTTAGTACTCAAATGGAGCCTCTGCTGGGAGGAGATTACCAATCTCAGAAAGCAATTTCCAACCACAGCGCACAGACTTTATTATTTTAATATATTTTTTGCGATAGTCACCTTTTTTTTCAGTCTCCCAACTCTGGTGTCTCTGTGTGTTGAACAGGTGAGAGATGAGTACAGACAGGACTACGATCCAGCTCGAGGAGGCTACGGTAAACTGGCTCAGCAGCAGAGGGTTCCAGAGGCACGCAATAGTTTTTAAGCAGCCCTGGCATTCCCCCGCCCAGAGAGCAGGACTCATGCAGGAACAGTTTACACGGACAGATGCCCGCCAAAAAACAAAATCACACACTGAAGCAAATCCGCGAAGGAGGACCTTCATCCACAGCAAATGTGATTTATTTTTGTTGCTTTATTTTTGTGATCAGTTGAACCTGTTGCTGACGTGTCGGAAGTCCAGAAAACCTGACTCCAAATGTGCTGTGATTTAAAACATTTTCTCTCAACTTAATGGCAGAGTCCCACCTTCCAGGAGTTTCTAAAGAATAAAAAATAGCACATTTTTTGCTATTTCACACCTTTTTTTAATAAATCTAATTTTTTTCAAGAATATTTTGTCCTCTCTTTTCAACAGTACAATCCGACAGGTATAAGTGTCTGTACTACACTGACTCTTGTGTGACTAATAAGAGGCTGTACCTTCGCATCTCTGAGATTTTGTAACTTGGCGCGAAGGGCGTTCCCTGGAAGAAATGCATTGGAAGCGATGGGAGATCAGCGTTTTGCTGTTTTATTGCTGACATGTTGGCCAAAACGCAGCACAAGTCAGATGTGAAATTCGAAGTCTACAAAATACTTTTTGAGGCAGAGACTAAATGGTAAATGCAAACAGCTCATTCCGGTTTGGTGATTTTATTGTAAATTGACAGGTTTACAAATAAAAGGTAACATTTTTATTGGTATATATGTTAGGTATTTACTTTGCCCTGCGTGCAGCCCTGTTTACTGTTTCGCGTTCTTCTTGAGCACTACTTCCTGCTTCACACGTACTTTCTCTCTACTGCCCCCCATGGTTTCTGAGAATACTGCAGCGGCGAATGTGGGAGCTCTAAATGCTCTTTTCATTGGCTATACTTAACTTAGTGTCTAGTCAGAGACTGGACGAGAACATTACAGTGGAAAAGGCAGCATTCAAGGTTTCGAAGTGGTCAAGATGGCAATAAGCAGCAAGTCGTCTGTATCCAGAAGCAGCAGATCATTGGCAAGTGTGGCTCACGCCCTAGCTAAAGCAGAAGCCGCCAAGATGAGAGCATCATATGCTAAAATGGAAAAGGCTACCAGAGATGCTTGAAAGCTTCTAAATTTCTAAAGGTACCCAGATCTGAGATAATTCAAACCCGGTTGAACACTCAACAATTTCTCTGGTAAGCTTAAGTTTAATTTCAGACGTTTGCAAGCATCGGAAACACAGTACAGATCACAAGGATTGTAACAAAGTGTCTCTCTGAGCACATTTGCGAGAGAGTATTTGTACCTGGCTGCACACAGGATGTTGTAGTTGCACTCAGGTGTCAGCTTAGAACATTGTGTGTGCACATCTTGCACAACGGGACATGCAAATGGTATGTCAATTGTATTTCTCAGAATCCCACATAGGACATTTGCGGTGCATTCCTTTTTGCAGTAACAGCAGTTTGTACAAGGTGACGATAGTTCAAATACATTTCCGTGAACATACCCAAGTTTCATTAAAGGGTACATATAACTTCGACAGAGCAATGGGGCAATCGACAAAGAATAATGTAATTCCAAGGCCGGACAGGCAAAATTTGTCACCACATGCTCAAAATTGGTTGGAAACAGTAAGGGTAGACACAGAATTGGAAGTGTTAATGCTGCTAAAGCCGTTGGAAGCAGAAGTGCTGGAAAATGCTGAAGCAATGCAAGTTTTAGATGAACCTGGAAAATCAGAAGCAATGCAAGTTTTAGATGAACCTGGAAAATCAGAAGCAGAAAACGTTCAAATTGAACGCACCAGTGAATATGTCCAATCTCAAATCAACCTTCAAAATCGTTCTCCCTCCCCACTCTTAGCAGTCTTACCTGTGGCCTCCCCACCCCACACAGGATCACGACAGCTTTGTTACATGGAGCCCACAAGTGAAAGACACTTCACAATTACATCCTATCAACAAGCCAAAGTCTAAAAAACTGGACAATATGCACTTACAAAGTTACCTGATTCGACTAGAGTGGAGATGAAGCCTGAAGTCAGAAGAACAGACTGCACCATGAACATACATGCTCAGTCATATGCTCCCAAACCTATTTCTCCAGCTAGCACACCACCTCTGGCGGAGCCTTTGGCACGTTGTCAATTCAGGACTATATCAATTTCATGATAAGCCCGAGAATTACTGTGCATGGTACTCCTCATTCACCAATGCAGCTGGCGAAGTTCACCTCACAGCAACCCAAGAACCTCATGACTAAATGGCTGGGAAAGGAATCTGGTGAACAGGTGAAACGCATACGCTCAGTGCATGTCGGCAACCTGTCGTGGAAAAATCCACAGCACGCGTGTAAATTTAATCTGATGTACCCATGTGTGAGATAAATCAATAAAGTATCGATTACACAACTTCTTGCCTAAGCTTAAGTTTATTTGAGATATTTGCAAATACCGGGAACATCGCCACTTGCCAAGTGGCCAAATGTCCCCCGAGAACAGGGTAACACACAGATTTTCAAGGCACTTCTTAGGAGGGGAGGTTTCTTCCCCTTCCTGGTAGCCCGCGAAGTGCCTTGAAGAAAGAGAATTTACCGCTGCACAGGCAGTTCTCAAAACAAGAGGAGCAGTATTTCTACAGGCTCCTTGGCAAGGTTGTAGGGCAGACAGCACCTGTGGGTGGTTTATCAGGCTCCAAGGAGTGACCTTCCCAGTCGGTCATCATGTTAAAGTGGTAATCCGTAACATTTCAGTAAAACAGAAATTAATAGGGGTATGAGTTTTATTAATAATGGCAATACAGCTGGCCATTCCAAGGCAATTTATTTATAATTGCCATCACAAACCCCAAAATGGCTTTACACAAAGCATAGGAGAGACTACGTGAATGTAGCCTGGCATTGCCAGACCAATTTGCAAATGCGTATTGGTCTGGAACTTCTCTATTCATTTTTGATTTCCAAGGAGCATTTTCAACGGGCGCAAACCTAAATGTCTCTGGGCACAATTGGATAGACCTACAACCAATCAGCAAACGTGTGACGTAGCGCTGAGCAAAGGAAAAATGGCGACCAGTGGGGCCAGTTGTTAAATTAAACCTTTACCAAACCCTGTCGGAAGTATGGCAAACACATCTTTCTTATCAACAAAAGCAACGGTTGTGATTGGCCCGACCATAAAATGGAAATCGGTTTGAATGGGAGGGTGGCCAGACCAATCTGCCAGAGCAAATTAAACATGAGCTCGCAGATTTATCTAGTTCCCAGGCTAATGTGAAATCATTCAAAAGACTCTTTTGACGGTTTGACAATTTTCCTAAGATTCCAGCCAGGCACCACTCCAAATTACATGAACTCAGGGATTTGATTATGGAGATCCAAGGCGCTAAAGAAGATGGTTATTTCACTGGCCTGTCATATCTGGATACTTCTTCATGTGGAATTGGCCCAATCATTGACAAGCTTCCATATGGGCTTCAAGAGAAGTGGGTGTCTTCTGGATCATGGTACAAAGAACAGAAGAAGAGTATCTTTGTGACTGTGTGCTATGAGGTAAAGAAGTGAAACGACCCTAGCTTCATGTAACAAAGCAGCACCGCAACACCCACAAAACCAGACAAATTCATTGTGAAGAACCTGAACACCAACAAACCCATCTCAGTGCACAAAATGGATTTTGGTTTCTACAACCAATGATGACCCTAACAAGAACTGCCCATTACACAACAAACCCCACCCTCTCAGAAAATACAGAACTCCTGAGCAGAATCAGAAATCCTCGGTGACAGAAAGGCCTTCCTCAAGGAGAAAGGAATATGTTTCAAATGTTGTTCTTCGATCACCCACCACCACCCACCCGCCAAAGATTGCAAGTCCTCAGTGAAGTGCTCTGAATGGGACAGGACCTATCATGATGCGGCCATGCATCCCAGCCCATCACCTCAAAGAAGAACAAGCTGCACAGAAGTTTGCGGTCGCAAAGATACTGTATACCCCAAGGGTGCCATGGCCAAGGCCATCAAAGCCTGTGTAATTCTGGATGACCAGAGCAATCACTCACTAGCCAGACGGCCACACGGACCGGAGTTCTTCAAGCTGTTCATTGTGGGGACAAATCATTCTCATACCACCTCAGAACCTGCTTTGGCATCATTGAAACATCTGGCAAGAAGGCAGAAGGATTCCAGAGTGAGTCACTGGACAGCAAAGTTCTCATCACTCTCCCACCACTTATTGAGTGTCACGAGATCTTGAACAATTGGTCCGAGATTCCAACACTGAGTGCAGTCTTACACCAACCTCATCCCCATCACATTGCCAGAACTGGACCCAGAAGCAGAAATACTCCTGCTACTCGGAAGAGATGTCCTGAGGGCACACAAGGTCAGGCAGCATGTCAACCAGACAACCGACGGTCAACACGTTCAAGACCAACGATGGTTGCTGGACAGTAGTCGCCATTCAATTTTTCAATCTTGCACAAGCTTCATGCATGTAAAGGTGATGCAGCAAAGCTTTAACAGGCCTAGCAATGCAACTGAGAGGATGCTGGGACAGATAGTGTTCAACCGAACTGAGAATAACAACAATGATAACAAACCAGCTGCATCAGTGGAAGACACTGTCTTTCTAAAGATAATGACACAAACAGAGATAACAGAGATAACAGTTGAGTAGCCTCACTGCCACCACGCCAGCCTCTGCCGAAAGAACAGGTAGTCAACCGGTTCGCATCTCTGCAACGAACACTGAAATGGAAACCTGAGATGCAGGAACAGTATGTGGCATTCATGGAGAAGATCTTCGCTAACGGACATGCTGAGGTAGCGCCGCCACTGAAAGAAGCTGAGAAATCCTGGTATCTCCCAATGTTTGGGGTCTACCACCCACAAAAACCCAATCAGATCAGGGTGGTCTTTGATTCCAGCGCCCAGTACTCCGGTGTCTGGCACAAGGACAATGACATCAAAAAGGAAGTTGTGGAGCACCGGATGAAGGTCCACGTTTTTGGCAACAGGCCATCTCCTACCGTGGCCACCTATGGACTGCAAAGAGCTATCAGGGAAGGTACACAGGAGCATCGTGCCAATACAGTCAACTTTGTGGAAAGGCAGTTCTATGTTGATGATGGCTTGGTATCCGTACCATCTGAAGCCGAGGAAATAGACCTTCTCCGACGAACACAGTCCTCACTTGCTGAGTCAAACCTCTGCTTACACAAGTTTGTGTCGAACTGTCCGGCAGTCATGGAGGCTTTCTCGTCTGAAGATTGCGCCCCAGTAATCAAGGTCCTATAGATCTGAGCGGAGAAACCGCACCCACAAAGCGGAGCTTAGGTCTGCTCTGGGAGATCACGACCGACAAATTTACCTACTCCACGTTGACCACGAACAAACCATTCACTCTCCACCGTCAACAGTGTTTTTGATCCCCTGGGTCTGCTGGCACCCATCACAATCCAGAGAAGAGCCCTCCTTGGGGAACTTACCTCTAAACGTACCTGAGAGCAGTTCAGGAAGATGGCAAAGCTGAAGTAGGATTTGTTATGGGCAAGACAAAGCTATCACCCCAGTCCGAGCCTACAATCCCAGGGCTTGAATTGTGCGCCGCCGTCGTCGCAGTAGAGATTGCAGATCTCATCCAGGATGACCTAAAGTTAGATGCAACAAGTTCTACACGGACAGCAAAGTAGTGCTGGGCTACATTTGCAACGAGTCAAAACAATTTTATGAGTACATCCACAATAAAGTTCAACGCATTCGTCAGTCCTCAAAGCCTGAACAATGGAACTATGTACAGTATGTACAGAGGAAAACCCTGCAGACCATGCATCAAGATCCTTACCTGCATCCCATCTGCAGACCTGTGCTACTTACCTGGAAGAACCAATACTTACCTCTGACCGCTTCCAACTGTTCTTCACCTTCAACTCCTTAGTACGAGGAGTAGCATACCTTGTCCAAGTGGCAAGATCCTGCAAACATTCAAACCAAAATAGTAAATGCAAAGGCTGGCACAGATGTAACTTACCTCGCACTCTGGATGAAATGGGCCAAGCAAAGAATGTTATCCTCAAAGCAACACAAATGGCAGCTTTTGCAAAAGAACTGTCAGCCCTCTGAGCCAACAAAGCAATACCCAAAAACAGCCCCATGCAGAAACTCAGCCCAAGCTGCAGAAAAGAACCCAATAATTCTGCCCAAAGATAGCCACAAGGCCGTCACCTGACGGTGGAGCGATCGGGGCAGTAGGACTGTAGATCTTGGGAGGCAAGGCGCTAGGACTGTGACCATAACCGCATTACTGGTACCATTTTAAATTTTATATTGAATGTTTTGAATAGGCTATTTTGGAAAACAGTAAAGTTTTTATAACGTTTTGAATACAACTTTATTGGAATATACTTTATTGGAGTGTGCAAGGACCTTGGGATGGACAAAACGGTGCAGAGGTACCTCAGTGAGCAGGGATGTGTAGCCGACAGTGGGAGATCAGACATCGTCGCAAGAAACTGCTTGTTCATCCACATTCTTCAAGACATTAACTTTTAACCCCAAACCGTTTAGGGATTAGTTTGATTGCTCCTGGAAGTCTAGCTGTAAGACCTCTCTAACTCCCTTCTTTCTCAGCGGCAGTACAACTTGCCGAAGTGACGCTTTATGGTGGTAAAACTCAGACAGAGCAATGTTTTGACATGATAACAGGAGTTATATTAGAACGCCAGGATGTAAAGCCAGGTGGGAAAGAGACCTGTAGCTGTGAACTGTTTCTGACCTCTGTTGTTCTGTTCTGTTAGATTGGAAGTACATCTGAAAACTGGAATCAAACCATAAACTTGGTAAAACCAACTACAACGTCTCCAGACGTACCACAGAAAGCCGCCCATTGGTCTCTGCTCCAGGAGACCGTAGCAACGATTGGCGTCCGGACGACTCCAGGAGTGACCGGGGCTTCACTGCATCGCTGCCCATCTCTCTCCAACCGCTGACGTGGATCCACTTTCACCGGGAGTCGTGTTCGCCAAATCGAGCCAAATCGACCGTGGGGAGTCCCCGACCCTTGGTACCTCGTCCGCGGCAGAGCACTATGCAGCCTCAGGCAACTCGTGATCGTTTGTTGATGTCGGATGGGTTCTTTAATTCCTTTAATTCTTAATTCACAGATCAGGTTTAGAAGTTAGTTCACAAATTCCCTCTTTAGTTCCACTCTACGCATTCCTTCCAATCCTATCAAATCACATAATTAATGATCTCTTTTATCTGTTTTTGATTTTTATTTCTTATTAATCTAATTTATTCTTTTATAGCTTTCCACTGTACACAGAATCGGAATCTCTGAATTTAGAACTTACACCCAGATTTGAGAGACTGATAATTACAATTCATTTGTTTAGTTTATTCTTTCTAGTTTTACGGATTAAAAACTAGTGGTGCCCTTAACGAGTGTGATTTATAATTATTTAAGTAACTAAATAACCCTACAGATGCATCTGGGAATTCAACCTGCCACACACTCTTGGGAGCGCATGATCGGTGTTGCCAGAAGAATCCTTGATTCAATGTTTCTTCAGCAAAACACTCCCCTAACCCACGAAGTGTGCTGCACATTGATGGCTGAGGTAACGGCCATCAAGGCTGGATTAGTATCCCCAGGGGCCCCTGGGCACTGACCAGCCATTTTGCCGCTAATTGCGCTCCAATCACTCCCTCTCCATTCAGTGACCCCTCGTGCCCTATGGATGGGGGCATTGTCATCCCGGAAGAGACCACTCCCATCAGGATAAATGTTTCATCACTCACTCAAAACAACTTTGTATTGATTTGCAGTGGCCCTTCCCTCCTCTTCTAAACCATGCCAGCAAAATGCCCCCCACAGCATAACAGAGCAACCGGATCCCCTCACTGCTTCTGACTCTGTTATGAGTATGAAAATGATGTGAATCATATGCTATGGCCTTCGCAGTCACCAGATCTCAACCCAATTGAACACCTATGGGAGATTTTGGACCGATGTGTTAGACAGCGCTCTCCATCACCATCATCAAAACACCAAACGAGGGAATATCTTTTGCAAGAATGGTGTTCCATCCCTCCAGTAGAGTTCCAGAGACTTGTAGAATCAATGCCAAGGCGCATTGAAGATGTTCTGGTAGCATGTAGCGGCCCAACACCTTACTAAGACACTTTATGTTGGTTTTTCCTTTAATTTGTCACCCGTCTGTAGGTCTAAATAACAGCTCACCTTGACACGTTTTACGCTAAAGTAACAGACTGTCTCTAGTCTCACTGGGAAAAGGGCTTAAACTCAATTTTTACGCCAGCATGGTCCTTTAACATATATTACATACATTGGCCTTGTATCTATTCAGATACACTTATATATTGGTGCTCTTCATATACTGTGGAATACTTATTGAGGACGCACACAACTGCCCATTATTGTGATTCACACTGTTGTTAAAACCGCTCTATTTTAAGGATTATTTATAACCCAAAGAAGACAGGAGAAAAAAAGGAGGGTATTATGTGAGATGTATTTTGTCTAAATCAGGAATTAATTAGCTGCACTGTAGCAATAAAAGAATATTCAACATCTAATTACACTTTCAAAAGGAACTAAATGAGCATAACTGGTTGAAAACCAGCATTGGATATTTGTTGTTCCATTTGTCAAATTTCAGAGCAGAGAAGGTTTGTGAAATGGAGATGAAGTGCTACATTATGACTAGAAAGATGAAAAGATTTGTTATGGTCAATATGGATTTCACCTTATTTTACACTATTCACCTGATCTACTCTCTTTTTTCTATTCTCTTCTTTCCCCTCTCCTCTTTTCCTCATCCCCTTTCCTCTCGTCTCGTCTCCTCCTCCTCTCCTCCCATTCTCTCTTCTCCTCTCCTCTCATCTTTTTCTCTCCTCCTCTCCTCTAATAGTTTGAAGATAGAGGTACACACCCTTTGAGGGCCGCCTATCTGTTTGCCCAGTGAAAGTCAAATCAAGCAGTGCGGTATATTGTGGCAATAGTAAAATAAGGTGTTTTATTTGAAAAGCCTAAGCATCAGGATCAGCCCTATATTGAGCATGGGCAGCAGGTCCGCTTCTGACAAGGCCGAGTAAGAATTTGACAAGAAGAAATTGAGTGTGTGTGCACCAGAAACACGGGTCCTCACTTACCAGGTGTATTTACTTGAACCTCACTTTGATACCCATACAAGAATGTGTGTGTGTGTGTGGAGGAGGACGTGGTGCTCAACAGCAAGCTTTCAAGAACTCTTTGAATTGGGTCCGCGTCAGAGGGTTTTACCATTGATAGCTTTGGTTAAATCCGTCTTAACTGTCAGCGGATCTGTCGAGGTGAATGAATGGTGAACGGTGGTGAATGAAATGCAGAAGCTGAGGATGTAAAGAGACAGATGAACAGAAGAACCTTCTCTGCATAAGGAACAAGATCAAGTCAATTACCTCAGCATTAGCATCAGATAACTTATTTAAAGCTTTAGCGCATCAAAGCAACCGTGGGGATATATATGACTAACGTGTTTTCTCTGTGTCCCAATGCCGACAGAGTTAGAATAGTTTCAAATTGTCTGAATGGTCATGGAATTTTAGTAAAAAAGAAAGTCAACATAGTATAAGATAAGTGTTCGTGAAGCAGACATTTCAAGAAAACTCTGTGATATCTCCGCATGGCTGCAATCTCTGTGCTCCGAGACTTTTGTTCTCAAACTGTTTGCAAGATTATTATTTTTTTTCTTTAGAATTACAGCTGGACTAATGCAATTAGCCACACCAACCTAAAGAGATGTAAAGAGACGCTCAGAGTGTGTGTTTACTTTAGATTTAGATTTATTTATCTCCGAGTTTCCTACTTGTATGAAACGAAAATCGTAAACATCCGCTTCATCCCACCAGGACGCCACATCTATCCAGAGAGAGAGTCGGATAGACGTGTGTAGCGAGAGATAGAGTGTGTTTTTATTTTATTTTACATTTAGATGTATTTGTTTTCCTTCATTTCCTACTTGAATGAAACAAAACAAAACCTGTGTCTCGCTGTTCTCTTTCAAGGTCACATATTATACTCCTTTTCAACAAGTTACCACTCAGATTATGCATTCTAGCCATTCTAGCGTGTCTTTACCATATACTGTTGTCGACGGGCTGCTTCTGTGTGTCAGTTAACTACCGTCAACGTTACCGCCAACCTTTTATTAAAATTTTTTAGAAAGGAATATTGAATATTGAAACAGGAGGACAGCGGGAGAGAAGGGTAAAAATACGGGAGAATTCCGGGAAAAACTGGAGTGTTGACAGGTATGCCTCAGCTATTAGTGTTAGCTAGTGCTAAACGGCAAAAGAAACACAGCACAATTATTTTTAAATACATATATTTCCCTCGTCTGCAGTTTTGGCACAGACAGTTGGTATCGATTCCTCTTTCTTTTAAAAGATTTGTGCTGCTCTGTGCAGCCAACAACAGAGCAGTTCCCATGCTTAGCTCTTAGCTTTGACATAATACTGACATAATGATTCTAATGAGTCCCCACTTGACGTAGGAGGGGGA
>OMKR01050478.1:0-13107 GCA_900302355.1 Cyttopsis rosea
TAAACCCCCGTTCCCCCTGATGGATGGCGACCAGAAGGGGTCACGCGCTGGCCCCCGTGGACCAAAAGGCCCCATATGAGGCAAGTCCCGGGTGAGACCCCCACACTTCATTGTGATTGAAAGTGAACCTCTTTCACTGAATTCCTTCAAACTGCAGTGGTAATCTCTGGCATGACAACAGGCACACTTCTTTCTTTTTGGGGTATTGTAGGATTTTGATTTTAGCCTGATTTTATAATTTTGCTCTTAGATGAGATGAATCCTAAACTCACAAATGGCCAGACAAAGCAGGCCCAAACATTTTGAACATACTCTACATTTTAGGACAAATCCAATTAGTCACACACACTTAGGGTGAATCTACTCCCTCGTGAAGAGAAAACATGATGTAAACAGCAACCAAAGGGACTAATATGTGAACTTGCTTACTCCCAGTGTGCTTGGTAGCCTTGGTCGGGCACGGAGCCGCTTGTCTTCAGCGTGAGGACTTCATGCAGCTCCAGACAGAATGCGTCAACGTCTGTGCGAGCCAGGAAGCCGTTCAGTCCCTTCGTTTCGTCCTCAGACAGCTTCCCGTGGAATTCCGAGTGGAGACGGGGAAATGGGTTCTGGAAAAAGGAGGAAGAAACAGACTAAGCGTCATAGATTGGATTCTACACCTCTTGACCCTGAGTTCTCCCTGGGCTGCTTAAAACTATATTATACCTAATAAAAATCCTTGTGGTTAACAAAAAAAAAAACGACAGGAGGAATTCAAACAATTCCCCACACGGTTAGGGTCAAACGCTGAGAGCCCACTGCGTCGGGCGGCACACTTTCCATGGATTTACAACCCGGAAGATTGGCCCCTAATGGTCTCTGAGGCCGGGTCCTGTGTGCAGGGGTGCAACTAAAACACAGGGGGTTTCCACCCCATGTGTTACGTGTTAAGAAATGGCAGAACCACATTTATGTTGTTTAATCCTTAAATTTCCAAATTCTCTGATTCCAGCTTCTTCAATGTGAATATTTTCTGGTTTCTTTAGTCCTGTGTGACAGTAAAACTGAATATCTTTGGCTTGTGGACAAAACGAGACATTTGAGGACGTCGCCTCGGGCTTCGAGAAACAGCGATCTACATTTTTCAGCGTTTTCTGACATTTTCTGGACAAAGCAACGAATCCATTAATCGAGGAAATAATGAAAATAATCGTTAGTCGCAGCTCTAATCGATAATAATAATAATTTAATCTGGCTCCTTCTCTTTTGGGACAGCCATGTCCAAAAATTTGCAGGGACATAATGTTTTTGTTGTTATTTTTACCACTAACCTGCTTTCGCGCCAGCATGAGCTGGGACTTCCAACAGGTCAGGAGTTGCCAGGTGAACACGGTGTGTGCCAGTCTACTCGCTCCGAGAGCCTGAAAGAAAATATATTGAGTTTTATGGATATGCAGAAGTGATTTCGATTTATAATACTAGATCAGGGGTGTTAAACTCATTTAATCTGCCGAAAAACCACTTCATGTGGACTTGAATCTGTTTTTTTTTCAGGCAAATTTGGTGTTCTGTGCATGCATGCATGTACAGTGAAGCTACTGATCCTTAACAGTGGATGCTTTCTACACCGAGTTCGAATCAATAAAGTAAAGTAATCCGTTCGATGGGAATGGTATCACGACTGTATATGATAATCCAGAGAAGAGGACAGTTGTGTAACAGTGCCTTGAAAAGATCTTAGATTAGTTGGGGATCCGGAGATTTCTACCTTGGCTACGTTGTTGCTGATCTGCGTGCCGATCTGCAGCGAATCAATCAGATATGGCAGCAGAAGATCCTGGGGTTCTCCACCCGTCTTCCCCAGGAAGCGCAGGCTGACCTCAACCACGTATATGGCGTCGCATACGTCCGTGTACGAATGCAGCATGGTCCTTATGGCGCCGCTCACCGACCCTTTCAATGGCTCCTATAAGCAGAGACAACAACTGTGAGCATCTGGCAACACAGGGAAACCAGACCTAACCCGGTATGGCTGAGTTACCAAGTGGCCTTTCCAAATGTCCCAGAATTTAACGTATGGGCATAATGATGAGCACTGGAAAGCCACTAAGGTTCAGAAATTGACAAGCAGAAGTGGTCTTACCTGGGGAATCTTGCCTCGGACCTCTGACAGCACAACAGAGAAATCCTGCAGGTGCCTGTTCAGGAACCTCTGAGTTTCCTAATCACAGAATTACGGTTGTTTAAAACGGTCGACATCATCTCGCATTGACAGGTCTATTTGAATTGATCGATTCTTATGAGCCGCATTTCCACCGCAGGAACTTTCCCCGGCAACTAGGAACTTTTGAAGGAACTCAGTACGTTTCCGCCGCAGGGACCAGGGTCTAAATTAAGTTCCGGGGAAGTTATTCCGGGAACCAAAGAGTCCCTGCTCGGAGGGTAGGTACTTTTCAAAAGTGCAGGCACTTTGGGGCGGGGCTTGCAGCGCTGAACATTTCTGATTGGTCGAGTACTCCCAGCATTTTATTTCAGCCACCGGCGCGACGGATTCTGTGGTACTCGCATATCTGAAACACACACTGGTGCCAAAATAGGTCGTCTACAATAACATTATTCACAATTGTGATTTACTTGATATATTAACTTCTTACCATTCTTGTCGTGCTTAATTTGTAAATCAGGAGGTGCCGCGGAACACAGGCTGTGGAATACAGAGAGGCTGCGAAACAGAGGCGGCGGGTCGCGGGGAGAACGGAACGGGTCTCGCGCTTTTTTGTTTCATTCAATTAGGAAAATTAATACATCTATGATTAAAAAAAAAACACACCGTTATTATTGGTTTAGTTTGGAGAAACGGGGATCAAGGGCGCACAGGGATCGCTGTGATCGCGTAGAGAGATCTGAGCAGAGAGTTTTTATTTATATTTTTAGAAACTTTTTTACTTTGGGTGGAAACGCAGCTTTAGATCTGTTCTCACCGCTTGGATGAGTGGTTTGCCGGCCAGGAAGCCACGGAACAGTTGCGTTTGGATCCCTGGCAGATTGTAGCTCCTGGCCGTCTCCTTGCCTTTCTCCAAGGTGTAGTGACAGTGGGACAACACCAGGGGTAGCAGTTCCCTCTCCGGGTGGCAGAGGATCAACTGGGTCTCAGAGATTCCCTCTAATGGGACGTTGTAGTCGCTAGGAAAAGAAAGCACTGAATCTTAATGTTAATCTTTTAAAACTCTAATCAAATTTCCAAACTCTGCTTGTTAAACTTCCGAGACGAAGAAGGCTCGTCAAAGGTCGATTCGGGAGTGAGAGGACCAACCTGTCGACTTGGCTGCTCTGCTTTCTGGCCTCCCTCACCAAGATGTTGTGAGTTTCTGACAGAAAGTCCACCAGAATTCGAAGGCAGGACCCGGGTCCGTGTCGAGTCAGCGTCAGGAACTCGCCAGAGCTTTCCATTGTCAGCTCCGTTTCACACAGCTGCACCGCCAAACCCAGGTCTGCTCCCAAAGACACAGGCATGGTAAGGTACAATAGTGCCCGTACACACACACACACACACACTACACACACAAGTGCACATGCATACACATATTTGCATGATTTACTATGTACAGTATTAGCAACATTCAAATGAAATTGGACGCTTACTGTTGTTGGCCAATTCCAGTCTGAGGTCATTCCAAACCCAGATGAATTTCTTCACACGCTCGAGGACTATCTTCCTCTGATATTCTGTCAATGACATAATGAGAAAGGTACATTTTTGTGAATGTGTGTGTCTTTGTTATTGTCCTCAAATTTGAACGTCGATGCCGGTACATTCACTTTCAAATGTCGTCTGATGTTAAATTTACCGGATGATATCTGCTGCAACATCTGGGCAATACTCTGGGGCTTTGCGTCCGATGCCACCGCAAACACCCTTAGAAGGTCTGACAGTAATTCCGCCAGTTCAGGGAGGTGTTGGAAGTGTCTCACACACGGTATCTAGGAAACATGACACAATAAGGATTTCCACTTGATTAGTTAAAAAAAAAAAAAGATGATGCAGGCATTACGTCCTACAGTACAGTCCTTTCTTGGTACCTTCTTAAGAAACAGGGCGAGCAGCGGCAGCGTGCGGTGTCCTTGTTCTTGTGCCAACAGCTGAGCGAAGCGCTCCATCGTCATGATCTCGGGCACGCTCCAGAAGACCGCGTTGTGCGTGGGACAGTCCGAGGGCAGGGACAGCATGGGCCCCGGGTCGGCGTAGAGCAGCTTCATCAGAGGACTTCCACTGAGGTTGTCGTCGCCGCTGATTCTCTCCTGCGCGTCCGTCAGCTTTCTCCTCAGATTCTGAGGGAAGAAACCCAGTGTAAAAGAATGTCATCTCCAACGATGTTTCAAAGAGAACGCATCTTCAATAAAGTTTAAGGAAAGCCGTTTCATTACCTTCAGTACAGGGTCGATGGCAGACTGACACACAAGCTTCTCCCACTGCTCCCGTCCCTGTCTGCTCAACAGATCAGGTCTTGTGCGGCTAACACCAGCTGTGTTGGGATTCAAGAGAGTTAGGTCACACAATGGAAAAATGTTCCAAGATCCAAGTCAGAAAATGGCTGGAAGGACCCTACTCACCTGCGCAGGTATCGAGGATCAGATGAACCGTGACAGCGGTGTCGTCCATGTTCAGATCCAGTCTCTGCCCCAGCACCTCCATATCCCGCTCAAGGTGCTTCCACAGGAAGTTCACAGCATCAGGCGTAGTCGGGTGGATCATGTCACTGACGACCTGAGATACACAAATGTACGGCAAATGCATTACTTGTTACAACTTTGTCTCTTTCATTAAAATCAACTTATTTCGATTTTGTTTCAATTCTCACCCTGTTTGTTACAGCCCCTTGTAGCATTGAAAGGTGCGTCAGTAGTCGAAGGAGGGAGTTCTGAGCAGGCGTCAAGAGTCTTTCTGTGGCTTCAGATCTCCGAGACGCCTCTCCTAAAATGTGGCCTGTCCGAGTTTGATCTTCAACCCTTTAAGCCAGGATGGACACACGGTACAATTTGGATGGAATAGAATACACAGATATCAGGAAAAGAAACAATGGAGTCACGCTACTAAAAATATTTCTTTGATTGATTGAATACCTGTCCAAGTGTTTGAATCCAACTACTGCAGAGTGGTTTTGCCCGCCCACTGGCAAATTACAATCTGGGCATTTTGATACGACCACTGGTTTGCCACACTGTGAGAAAGCGCAAAAAATTATATGCTGTAAGTTTTTTATATGACATGAAATTTTTTTTCAATAAAATGTCCAAGATTATCTATAAAAACCTCTCCAACGAAGCAAAGATGTCCATTGGCACAGGCTGCAAAAGCGAAAAAAACTGATATTACGACATTTATTGACCAGCGATGAGGAACAACGACATGCATATCTGCTGCAAAATACAATATGTAACCAATACCAATACGATAATCAGTATAAGCTTAATACTCACTATACTTCACCAAGTTCTTTTCTTTGGCAAACCACTGTAGTGCCTCGCTTGTTTGATCCTCTGGCATGGTCGGAAGGAAGTAGCGCTAGGAGGAAAAATGAAATTGATTAAATTGAGCTTTTTGATTCTAGAAGATTCGCGGTCCAACGCAGTTCGACGGAGCGCCGGAACACAAGAGAAAGCGTCTTACGGCGCCACTCTCCGGGCGGAAGGCGATCTGGAAGAGGGGAGCCAAAAGGGTGTTTCCGCTGAGGAGCACGGCGTCCGCGTGCACCAGGAGCTCCAGCAGCGCGCACCTCTGAGCCGAGAGCGCCGCGTCGACGCGCAGGGCGGATCCCGCTCCGCCGATCCGGTTGTACAGAAGTGCAGAGCAGAACTCACGGAGACCCTCCGGCACGGCGTCTTTCAGGAGGTCTACCAGTGTGTTTGTGTCCTGGACGGCCACGTGTTACAAAAGCGGAAATGTAAATACACGTTAGAACTGTTTCAATGGTGATGAATGGAAATATCCAAGAGTTTTTCGGTGGAATATGTGACCTTTTGAGACGGTCGCAGCTTGAGGTCCTTGGATATACAACGGCAAGTTACTTGTCTGAACAGGGCCAGGGCGAGGAGAACGTGTAGAGTCGCCGGAGAGACTCTCTTCAGCTTCTACAGAGAGAGCGAGACGGGTACAAATGGAAACATGACGTTAAATATTATACTTCTGCAACGCGTTTTTCAAACAGAGTGGAGTGACGGGTGTTATCCAACCATGTAAGGTCGCACCTGTCATGTATGGAATCAAAATCCCACTCCTTCCGCTGATATTTTCAGTGATTTATTTAGACTTTCTATGAATTCGATGTGATTGTTTATGTGAAATCTTTGCATCAATGAGATTCATTAAATTTGACTACAAAACGCAAAGCAATTTCACCTGGCGACGGGACATCATTTCACTAATCTTCTCCCTCATTCTCAACATCCCGCTGTCTTTTCTCGAAATTGAATGTGCATTTATTTGTTCACATCATTTTTTACATTTGAATCTACTAGAACTGACCTGTAGTTCTCTTGCAAGAGCATCTGGTCTTTCCAGCAGCAGAACTTGGCCCACGGCGTCCCTCAAGGCACGGTAAGTCGGTCCACAGCACAGGAACTGGTCCACCTCCGTCGGAATGATCATCTTTGGCAACAGATTTTTCTATTAATAAACTGCATTTTCATTTCCTAACATTTTTCTAGGCCCTATGGACTCAATGCGCTTTACAATTAATGGCTCACGTACATAATCAGATTTTGTTATCGTCTCATCGTCTCATTGGGTACATCTGCTGTCCGTCAAGTAATATAACGATAAATTACATTTTTTGATTAACGAGCCCAACACTGGTTAGTTAGGAGACATACAGTGGTGTCCATAGTAGCTCCGTAACTACTCCTCCATCTTGTCTATTCGAGATCTAATTTAGAAGGGAGGTATTTCAAAAATAAAATAGTATTTTTGTGGTTGAAAAGCATATTGTGTAATGCAATCGTAATGCAGTCTTTTGATAGGTGAATTGAATTGCATTATTGTTATTTCATACTGTAAATAGCATAATTTTACATTTTTAACATAATTTTACAATAAAATGTTTCTCATCTAATCTAATATCTACATTATACTGTATAATATCACATTGATTATTTAATGGGTGACTTCTGCTGGACTGTCCCTTGCCGCATCTATTCCGGCATTATCATGGTATGTTTAAAAAGACTGAAATTTTCCTGGATGTACCTGTATGTTAGACCAATAAAGTACAAAATGATGGTATTGAAATATGTTTTCCCAGAGGTCTGAAAGGAGGAGGGCATTACCTGCAGCCGAAGGAACTCTGGTGGGAAGATCCATTTCCAGTGGGAACTCTCCATCAGGGTCAGTATGCAGTCCCTCCCAGCCTGCCTGTGCAGGGCTCTCAGCAGGTACACTCGGTACCAGTCATTACCGCAGTACTCCAACACCGCCCTGACCTGCTCTAGGAACACTTTGGCCTCCACTTCGGTTTCTGAGGAACCAAACATGAAGCTTATTAATTTCTCGTTTTTCATTTAACAGCATTGAAATTGCAGCTTCCTGAGGCCAATCTCTTCATGAAGCACACCACACATACCTGTTGTATGAGATCGAAACTTAAGAAAGATTAATGAATTACACAAACCCTGCGCGGTGTATTTGTGGAGCAGGTGTGCAGCGTTGGCCAGACAAAGCCGTAGCCGAGCGATATTGAGCAGGAACTCCGCAGGGTCCTGCTGTCGGTCAGGGGTCCGCTTCCTGGCGAGCCTGCTCAGAAACCTGGCCTCCTCTTGCCACCGCCTCTGCTGCCCCCTGGCCTGATCAGCTTTGCTGATTTCTGAGAAATGCAAAGAGTCCTGGAACAAAGCCATCGTGCAATTAACCAAATGTTAAATGTTGCGGTTATTGACAGTAAAGTAAAGTGATTATGTGGAAAACATGAATCAAGTAGAGATGTGAAACCTGGAAAGAGTTGACAAAGAGCAGGTAGAGCTCAGTGTGGTCTTCTCTTGGCAGGATGTTCTTCTCCAGATCCCTCAGGTAGTTTTGGATGTGCACCTTTACCTGGTCAAAACTGATACGTATTTAAGTATGTTAATGTCATTCGTCATCACAGTATGCAAAATGTCTAGAAAGATGCGTCTACATTATTGGATTTATGCCCAATACCTATACTGCAGCAAGAGTTTAGGAAGCACGGAGCGAACCACAGGACTGCTGTCCACACATTCCAAGAAGGGAGAGAGGTCTCTGGTCCTGTATACATTCCCTGCACACACAAACACACAACCCCACCCCCATAACCTTGCATGTTAATATTGCCGATACTGCCATTCAAAGTGCCCGACTGAAGATGGCTGACACTTGTTGGGAAGGCGATATACCGCTGTTCCTTCTCACAGCACAATATGTGTTTTCATACATTAAAATGTTACTCCAACTCTGTATCCCTCTGTGTCCTGCACTGACCGTGTGACGAGATCAGGAGGGAGAAGAGGAGCTCCACCAATCCTTGTTGAGGTCTCTGCCCTTCACACAGACAGAACCTGCTCACCACCTCCAGGAAAAAGGCGTTGCATCCGCGCCTGATCTCCATTTGCTGCAGCAGCGCCGCACTTTGGAGAGCAGCAGCAAAGTGTAAGGGTAAAATATCTACTAGGTTATGGTCCAAAGAACAACATTATAAAAACTAAAGACAAAATAAAAATAGACAACAATATTAATGGCATTCTTTAATAACGAACAAGCAAGCAAAGGAGTGCAGGAGGGACAATATTTCATAGAAAATCAAAACAATCAGATGGGTTTCTCATCAATTTCTTTCACTTTGTTTTGAACTATTTACTGTACCTCAAGCAAACTACTCACTCACATTAGCAATCGCCTTAAATAACAAATTAGGTGGTTTAGAGCAGTAGTTCCCGACTGGTACTACTGGTACTACTGGTACTTACTTGATGGCGTGAGAGACAAGCGGCTGGAAGTTGAGCGGTAAGTCTGCCCTACATTTAGGGCAGAACCATTTGTTGGCCTTGATGCAGTTTTGGAGGCAGGGCGAACAGAAGACATGCTCACAGGGCAGGACACATGGCTCTTTTAGTTCGGACAGACATACAGCACAACTGATGCCGTACCTTTGGAAAAAAGACATCCGGTATGAATTAATTGCGCACAATTGTATTTTGGTGGAAAATGAAAACACATCTGCAAATAACAAATGTCCCATAAAATCGATGATGAGTTTGCAGTGTCTGACCTTAGGTCCCTGCTGATCAACTTGGCATCATAGCAGTTGAGAATGTGGATCAGCTTCCGGAAGGTGTCCACGTTCTTCAGATCCGGAGAGTCGTGCATCAGCTGTCGGAAAAGACAAAAATAAAAGAAATGCAACGCTCCATGTTTTCGGGCACTCTCCCGAGACACCTTCTTTACACCTCTCGTTGGTGCGCTCAATGACGGGACCATGGTCAGAGGTAAGGTAAAAGGATAAAAGGGCTAAAACTTCAAATGCAGAACTAATTCGATCTATGTGATTCGATTTTAAGAATTCCACTTACGTTTTTGAGAAAGCTGCAGTGTTGGAGAGCCAGACGCACTGAACTGGAGTCTCCTTGTTTGACCTTGAACAACACTGTCTGGATGAACGTTGCAACTACGAGCAACCCGCCCCACGTTGACCTAGAAGGACATGAGAGATCCTAGGTCCAGATCCTTCTTAATACAATCTTTATATAACAATATTAGTCCTCTAGTCCTGTGACGCTAAGAGCCAATGGGCTTAGCTCTCTCTGGCTAGCATCCCCTCTACTACAACCAACAATGTTTGGATGAGGAGAAAGAAAAGGAAAACCCTGCTTGAGTCGTTTAAAGGTGCAGTGTGCAGAATTTAGCGGCCACTCGCGGTGAGGTTGTAGATTGCAACTAATTGAAGTCCCTCTCTAGAGCCAGGGTTTGGTTTGTCCGTTCTGGGCTACTGTAGAAACATGGCAGTGCAACATGGCGGCCTCCGTGGAAGGGGCTCCAGCACCCATGGAGATACATGAACGATTCATATTTTCATGGGATTATACACTAGTTAATACATACTTATGAATATCATATTCCATTTCTGCCAAATCCGTTCCGCAAAATGCCACTACATTCTACACACTGCGCCTTTAAAGGAATGGGGCAACCGTGACCATTTTCTAAGCGATTCTCTCAATACTGGATCAATTAAAAATATTCCAAAAATAAGGTTGAAATGATCAAATCTAAACATTATCAATCTAAATGTTAGATAGCATAAAGGAGCACGTGGCTCCTTAAATTTCATTCAAACCGTTTTAGTATCTACCTGATGTTGTGGAGATGTTGCGAACAGCCAGGCCTGCAGAGGGCCACGTACTTCTGACCAAAGGCCCTTTCTAGGCACGGCTGAAGGAGCTCCACTCTGAACACAAAGCACTTGCAATCTTCCCATGAAGTCAGGGGGAGAAGTTTGATGTACTCGACACAGATGCTGAGGGCTACGATGTCTTCAACCTTCAGGGCAAAGAGATTTCAGCAGACCTTAACCAGTGTTGACCTGCCTTATCCATAAAATACATCCACAAGTCCTATCATCTATACACTCAATAGATATTTAGCCAGTACTCTACTGAACATATCTGAAAACATTCAAACACAGTATATACAATTTAGGTAACTGTCACCATTTCAGTGGGTTCCGTCTCTGAAGGCTGCTGAAACCCATCTGTGGATAGCTGAGGGTGGAGCTGCATGATGTGGGAAAGGGTGTGCAGTCTGGGGGCGCAGCGTTTGGCAGCAGCCACCACCCAAGCAGGAGAGAGATCCGGGGATACGTGCATGGACCGTTGGAGCTCCGACACATAGCCCAGCATGGCTTTGGTGACCACCTGAGTACGACAAGACAGGTAACGGCTAAGTTGTTTTAAGGTATGCATTGTTGTTAGATTGTATGTGTGGATAATGTCAATTCGATACCTTTAGCTCATCCTTGGACGCAATCTTCACAGACAGCAGTAGAAAGTCTTTCAGGAAACGCCGGCCGTAGTCCAGTCGCTCGTGTTCGGAGAGTTTCTGGAGGTAGCCGCCCAGCTTGCTGTTGGTAAAGGTGCTGACGAACTGCTGGATCCTCTGTGCGCCGTCATCATTTGTCACTGAGACGCGTGAGGGTGAGAGAGTTGTACTTTACAAATAATTCACAGCCACACACGCATATGATCTCTTTGTTATTACAGTACACGCATACGGCATTTTAACCGAAAAATGCCTAACGCACCTGGAAAGAATTCAGACTCGTCCCACAAGCTCTGGAGGTACGTGTGGATGAGCCAGCTAAACGGGGCGGCGCAAGGGTATTCTTCACCATCCAAATTGAAGGATCCCTGCACCAAAATCTCCTGATCTCGCGCACTAGAAATGACAGGGGAAAAATAGCCAATGAAACGTCAGCTGACCAATGGCGGATGAATGCAACAAAGCCATTCCCGGCTCCCCTTACGTTTGAGGAGGTGTGAGGCTAAGTATCTGTGTGTCTGCGAAAATGTTCATCCACAGCTCGACCAGGCCGGGGCTCAGCCTGCCGCCGTGGAGCAAGTCGAGGTTGGCATATCGGTCCAACACCTCCACCGTACTGGCCAGGATGGGAGTCACATGGGACTGAAGACAGCGCCACAGGGTGTGTCTAGAAGGGAGAGATGAGTCCAGAAAGAGTTTCTCTTTCAAAATCTGTGAAGCCCTTTGAGACTGCACTGTGATAAAGGGCTATAAAAATAAACCTGACTTGACTTAGACCATTTAAACTTGAAAAAAAAAATGGATGCAATCAGGCTCATGGCTCTAAAGCAAAATAACATTCTCACCAAACTCAAAGATCTGTGTCACATTAGAACGCACTAGAGATTCTACCTGAGAGTGCCCCCCTCTTGAAGAGCCTGGCACTTCTTGGCTTCCCTGTCCAGCCACTCTCCTGGAGAGAACTCATTCTCTTCCTTCTGTGCCAAGGCCTCGGCCAGTCTCTTTAGCAAGACTTCCTGGAAAGGAGCTGAACGACATGTTTACAGTCTTGGGGGTACAGTAAGGGGACAGGTGCAGTTTGAAGTACAAGATAAGTCAACACTATATTAATCCTTCATGTGGACAATTGATGAATGGAGTTTGCGTGTCTTCACCACTTGTGTTGTGTCGATTTCCGAGCAAAGCGAGGAGCACGTGTATGCGCTGCATGCTTCTTGATGTCGCACCGCTGGGGTCCCTCAACAAACCCACGGCTTTCTGGATACACGACATCACCAGAGACATGCTGTGGATGTGGGCCGTCGCTGCCTGCGCATCAACACAAACATAAGAAAAGGTTGTGTTGAGTTTTACGTTTGATTTAAAATCTTGACTCTCTGACGTTGGAAAGTATGGAGTTCCATTTTTCAAAATGATGTATGTAGAGGTGTTGAAATGCTGCCATATTTGTCTACCTTTTGATTCCCATTTGTATCCGCCGTATGTTTTGCATCGATTTGCTCTCCTGTGGATACAGCACACATTTAAGGAAAATCAAGAATATTTCCTGGAATACTAAAAATCCAGCATGTTTCGGGTATTCTGGAAAACACAACACTGTCAATTGGGGGGAGCACCGTTGGGATTGTGCAATTTCTACCTGGCAGCGCAGAGCGGAGCAGTTGGCTGATGGGTGTTCCACACAAAACTGACACGTTCAAACTCATCTCTTCCGTATCCCTCAGGTCATCAATATGCACCGAGTGCCACATCCCTTCCAAGCAGAGGAGGAGTTGAGTTAATATGACACAACCCGATTTTGTAATGACCTCAGACGACAAGATACTTATTTTCATTTAAGAATCAGAGTAGACCAGGGTTTCTCAAACATTTTTAGACAACCAATCACACTGGATGAACAAAACTCAACAAATTTTGACAGGTTAGACTTTCCATCGGTCTCTAAGATGCTGTGCAGAATGTCTTTCACCATGTCATACTACACAGGATAAAAGAGATTATCCCCCATTGTCGCTCCTGAAACCCCACTTGTCAGATTTGGTCTGAATCTAACTGATTTCCAGTAGCCTGGGGGGGGGGGGGGGGGC
>OMKR01050478.1:13127-24026 GCA_900302355.1 Cyttopsis rosea
GTGACTCACTAACCTCCTTGAAAACCTATGTAGTGACAGTGACTTGGGATCCTGGAAAGCTTGGCAATGAAAACCACACAACAGGTGGGGTGGTCCAGGGATGTCAGGTAATTCATGGTGCAGTATCTGGATAAAGATGGGAGTCATAAACACAAAAATAAACAGCATGCTGATTCTTTAGGAGCCTGTACTGACAATTTGAAATCAAGTAGAAGCACCACTACGTGCCAAATATTGTACCTAATTACAAGCAATGGCATTCATGAAATTACTCAAGAGTACTGGTTAAACATATGAGTCAAAATTGACATGTTAATAAACAGTGCTGAATGGTGACGGTCAAATGAAATACAATTAATTACAAAGCATAAGTTAGTCCCATTGGTAGAAATAAAAATAATGTTTAAAGAACATTTTTTAAGTGTACCCTAGACGGTATACGGTACATCAAACTATGAATACTTAACTAACATAATTAACATAATTCCATAAAGGTACAAATAAAAAGATTTACTCAATTACAATGTTGCAATTGCAACATCCTAAATCATACTTTGCCGATGCTATGAGCTCATCACTGCAATTGGATTCTTCAAGATCCATCTGAACCATTAGAATGTGTGGAGAGACTCCAGCGTCTTGTAGGAAGCTCCTGAAAACATACATTTGGGAAAATGAGTGTCAGTGTCAGAATACAAAAATGACATCTTACTTGACTACAAATACTGAAACGGTACCGTATCTTGCTGCAGAAGGAGGCCTCGGTATCAAACTGGTGGAGGGAGAGCAGCAGGATGCTGCCAGTGTTCAGGTTCAGACTCTGAGCGATTGATTTTACATCTGCTCTGGTAAACAAGCTGGAGAATGTAGTAACCTTGGGGGAAAATAAGAGCATTAACATCAAAAAAGGAGCGGAACAACCTAATATATCATAAAAAATGTATTATATTGCCTACCTCAAGAAACTTGCAAGACTCCTGTGGCTTGCTCATGTGATCTTCCAGAAAATCTCGGAGTGAGTGATGATGCTGTTGTTGGAAGTACATCCTTGGAAGTCTCTCTTTCTCAAGGTTTGAGAAGCCTGAATTCTTAAGTCTCAGCACCGAGTCAGGGGTGGCACAGTTCAAAAGAAAGCTTTTGGCTAATTCAAACACCTCTTCTTCGTTTTCGTCAGCAGGTATCACACAGAATTCTCTCTCCATCTCATTCTTTTGGGGAATATCATTTACTCTGGCGTTGTCATCCAGCATCTCCATAGGGACATCATCCACTTCTCCCAGAGACTCTTTGTCCTCATTTTCTGCTTTTGCTCTCTTCTCTACCGCCTGCAACAAAGCGCTGGCACAGGCATCACTGTGGAAGCCAACAAATATGCCAGACAGCGTGAAATCTTTAATGCCCTCCCTTGAAAAGTTGTTCACCCATTCCCAGAGTTTTTCCAGGACTCTGCGCTGCCACGGTGTCAAATCTGTACTCCGACCCAATCTGTGTTTTTCAAGCCTGTTGATGAGGGGTACAGGAAAGTGTTTGTAGACCTTCTCCTGGTCCTCCACTACAACCAGCCTGAACTTCTTGTGGACACGACATTTGACTCTGTGTGAGCCCAGCCCCAGATCTACATATTGTTGATTACTAAGATAGACATAGTACTGGTTCAATGCATCATACAGGCTTTCATAAAGGTTTTGCATGTTGAGGAGGATCACCGTGTGACCAGTTTCCATGCACATCTTCACCCTGTTTACATTCCGGCAAATTTGGGCGTATTGCTGGTCCTTGGGAAATCCTGAGCCAAACACAATCTCAGGGGGAGAGCGATCTCCTTTTTCAAAGATGTGTTGTTGAAGGATATAGAGAGCTGCATTGTTAGTGGTAAGCAAAAGGAGGTACCGGCTCTCGTGGTTGCTGTCATGCTCAAGATTCTTTTCAATCATTTGCAAGGCACCTGGCCTGGGAATTTCTGAGAGGTTTGGAAAGACCTCTTGGAAAAACATGACAGGGTCAAAATCTTCTGGCTGTCCACTGAAGTTACGCAAGATTGCTTCTACTAGTTGTCTGTCATCTGGTTCTTGTTGCGAGGATTTGGCAGTTGCGAAAAGCATTTTCACGAGGCTGTAGTAATCCCTGAGACCAAAGAATTGATTCTTTGCTGTTCTCTGACAGATACTTAAGAAGGCCTTCGCTAAAGGTGGAAAGAGATGTTTGATTTTAAGAAGAATTGCATTGGACGATGAACAAATCCCTTTGGCAGTTTCCACAAGTTCGTCCTCACTGGGATCCCATCTGGACACAAATATTCCTCTGTTCATCTTGGCTGGGTCGAGAGCCCAGTTTGAGATGCCAACAAAGCCAACCTTCATGTGTGGATCTGGGCAGTCATTGTCAATGCAACCATCCTCTAAAAGTGGATGAAGCGTCTTCAAAGGCATCTGAGGGGAATCTTCTGCTAAGCCAATCTCATCAAGCACCACCACTGACACATACTCTTGCATGTTTTTATCCTTCTGGAAACGAGCACAGTTCCTGAACGTCCCTATTATGCCTTCGGGACTCGAGTGAGGACTGCATTGGAACGAGACCATGTGGACCTGTTTGAGATTCTTGAATAGTTCGCAGTGTGAGTTCTGTCCCTGCATAGCTTCAGCAACTACTGTCTTAGCAAGGGATTTAGAGCTTCCTGGTTTGCCAACTAGAAACAGCGGAATCCTGAGTTCGATGCAAACCACCATGAGAAACACATTCTCTTTCAGTGCAGAATTTTTAGCAATTGTCTCTCTTGTCTGTATGTTCTGAAGTAAGAAGTCTTGGCAGGATGAAATCTCTTGTTGCAATTCCTCTGCCAAGGAGAGGGGCTTTGGGAAGTGTCTACAAATGGCAGAGAGGTAGCCCTCCTTAGACACCAGAGATGGGTAGTAGCACACACCTACTGTAAGAGCCAAACACCTCAATGTCCTCTGAGTTGTGTTGAGGTGTTTGAAATGTGTAAAGTTATTACTATGCTTGTAAAACCAAACCAGGACTTTCATGGACCTTTCCACATCTCTTAGACTCACAAAGCTGCACTCATTTCTTTGACTACGCATGTATTTCTGAGAGGTAGCCAGCACTTTTGAAATTATGTTTTTGCAAGCCAGTGGCAAATTGTCACTATCAACTGTCTTTTCAACTATCTGTTTGATATAGGAAAGTTCAGTGTCATCACTCAATTGGCCAAAATCCCATACTAGTGAAGCCATGCTTGATGGAAGGGGATGGACTCTGTAGACTAGTTGCCTGAGAGGGACTTTGCCGAGACGATCATCTGTTTCCTCTGCCTTTACTCTGTATCCTAAACCTGCACGTTCTAGACGTTCTACCATTTCAGGCGTATGCTTCCGGTAAGGATTACAGGCAGCAATTATTTTCAAGCCGCTGTCTACTTTCAGGGGATGCCCTTGCACAGCTTTATCACATAGGATTTCCTTAATGGCAAAAATAGCATCTGTGGTGTTTGCCTCGTCAAAGAACAAAATGGTGTCCAGTTTGTGTCTTCTTAGGTTCTCCTCAGCAAGAACCTGTGCTTCCCTCACTCTTGTGTAGATCATTTCAGCTGTAGTTCCACCATGAACTTTGACAAGTTTCATGTTTTTGAGATTTCTATCCTCCCTCTGCAGATCACAAAGGAAACGGACTAATCTAGTTTTTCCACAGCCAGTCTCTCCCATGATGATAACTGGAATTTCACATCGGAATCTCATGTGAATCGCTAACATCTTCATCACATTATCAGCAGTGAGCTCATATGTCGGGTCTGGATCAAAATTGCTGCTCATCATTCCTTTTTGGGCACCGACAACACGTGAAATCCGAATGATTTTGTCCTGCCGGGGTAGCTGGTCAAAATCTTCAGTGAGACAGATCCTTTGGCGCTCCAAATTTTGAAAAAGTTTTTCTGTCATCACATCTGCAATCAGTAACTTATCACTGTGGGGATCAACAGCATCAAGGATGTTTCCGCTCGCACGTCTCTTCACATGAAAGCCAAGGAAAGACATTGAGAACCGGTCTGCATTGAAGAAAATATATGGATGGGATTCAAATTCCCAATGCTTGCGTATGGTCAGACGGGCTAACAGATTATCCTCTGGACTTGTGTGCCGCTGGTGGCTTTGATCAGTTGTGTCCATAGATGGTGTGGCAAAATCCTTTGCCATGATAATCATGAACTTCACAATGAAATTCTTAAAACCAGGCAGTTGGTCGGCGAGAAAATCGGGATCACAGAAAACTGAGTTCTCACAGTATTTAAGCTGCGCATTGAGGAAGCATGAGAAGTTCTTTAACTCAGCCCAAGATGGATTAGGTATTCCACAGTTTCTAAGTAAGTGTTGAAGACAGTCTTCAGGATCCCCCTCTACGGACCCATTCTGGTACTTAAAAGAATCCAGGTTCTGATTTCTGTTGAAGCGTTTTAAAAATTGATATGGTCTCTGAGTTCCTTCACTGACAAATTCTTGCTCATCCATGAGTGGGTCAAAGGCTGTTGACAATTTGTGAGCATCTGCCAACAGCTGTTTAACCTCCGTAGGAGGTCTGCAATGGATGGTAGGAAGAATATCAAGAAGTCCATATTTCACCTGTACAAGAAAATCAATACATAGAAACAATTCAGCCCATGAATAAATTATATTTTCAACTGACTTCTTCCCAAACTCATGGCACTTCTGCATTAAGTGTAACAACTACATTGTTACCTCATTTGATTTGTTATGAGAAGGTCTGCATGGTCTCAAAACTTCAATCACCAACAGGTAAGCTTGGTTCCTTCTCCACAGAGTTCCCTGGCTGTCGCTCAGACAACTTAGAACTAAGATATGGAACAGGAGCTCCTCCAAACCAGAATTAACCTGACAATGAACAAATGAAAACAGCAGACAAACATCAAGTACAACTCAAAGGTTAAATGCAGAGCATTCTGAAACAAATTTTAATGACTTACTGCAGCAGCGTCAATGTGAATGAGAACATGATCCTGCTCTCTGAAAGGTGCAAGTCTGTCTGATAGAGTCTGAATGAAGGAGTCTACATCCACCTGTGGTTCAATCAGTGTGATCTTGATGTGTTGGGCCCTGTAAGATTTCCGGTGGAATTTCTGGAACAAGCGGTCGACATAAAGGGATTTCCCTATCGAGAAAGAGGACACATCATTTCTACATTGTATTGATATTATAAAAGTACTTATTTTTATAATTAGTTTTACATTAGCTCTACATTTTCAACAGCTTATTACATTAAGGTCATTATTCTTACCTACTGCCGAGCGTGTGGAGGACACCACCAGGACAGACAGTTTCTCTGGAGATATCAGTGACACGGGTTTCTGTAGGTTGGTGAAGTGGTGGTGGAGATACCTCGTGGCAGTTTTGGCCGCTGCACACACTCCTGCTTGAACTTTATGATTGCTGAAGAAGGAGGGCACATATTTGTGCTGGTGCATCACTGGACTGACTATCACCATTCGATAGTTGGTGCTGGCGCTTCTCTCAAGGAGCTCAAAGAGCTCCCCTAGAGCCACACTGACATCATAGCTCAATAGCCCAGGATTAACCAGAGAATAAATCCTCTGCTGCCTGAGTTGAGACCTCTGGCCCAGAGCTCGACGAAGGAAGATCTCCACTTCCTCCTCTGTGGTATCCTCTCTGCAGAGCAAGACCTCATCAGAGGATGGCAAAGGCTGCTCTGGACTCGCCACGTAAAATGACAGAGTGGTGGTCAAAACCTCTGTGGTGGGACAAAGTACTAGGTTGGGCTTGCCCTCTTCTAGACCAGGTGGCAGATTCCGTGAGACATGCTGTTTGCTCCTATCAGAGAGGCATGAGAGGAAGTGGCCGAGTGTAGAGATGTCGAGGTGCTGGTGAAGATAATGTGTCATGTCCGCCTTGAACTGTCTCCAAAGCTTCTCAAGATTATTTTCAACATTCTCTCCCATGGCATCACATTGAGTCAATGGTAAGCGCTGCATCCCATCATCACTATCTCTCACTACTCCATCATTTAGATCCTCTGGGAAAAATTGAAAATTCTCAACCTCCCTCAGGTCTTGCTGAGAATGTGGGCTCAAAGTGCTACCCATCACTTGTGCAAAGGCAATTTTGACATCAGCAAGTGTACAGTGAGGATTTATGGGAACAAGCAGATGCTGTAGCTGTTGAGGAACTGAAGTGTGCTGTTGACAGATATTGTATATCCAGTGGCATAGGTAGACAATCTGCTCAGAGGTGTAGTGATTCAGCATGGGGAAGTGGGAGCGCCTGTCACAGATAAAGGAACACCATTCCTTATGGCACATCTCCATGGAGCAAGCGAGCTGCTGTAGCTGTTCTGTCACATCCCCATGGAACACCAAGTCTTGACCCCAAAGCGAGAGGAACCTCACTTGGATGCATGGTTGCTGGTCTGGGCAGCAGCTGACCTGAGCATGCCATTCCCTGAAAAGCATGTTGCCAGACTTTTGCATTTGAAGAAGGAGAGAAGCCAGTCTTTGAACTCCTTCAAAGACCTATGAGAGCAGAGGGAGAAACCGAAGTCAATCTCTACACCACTTACAAAATTCGAAACAATTTCAGAATTGTTTTAAATTCAAACTGAAGTCACTGACCTGCATGAATCTACTGACTTGCTCCTTGCCGTGTTTTCCTTTCGACGACATGAGCATGAGCTTGTTCTGCAGCTCCAACAGGTTCTCAAGCTTGTAGCTCCTCTCTTCAGTGCCCTTCTTCACTTTTAGCAGCATGAGGCTTTGTAGACTCTTCTGCTCAATTTCAGGTTGAAAATTACAATGTATTCAACATAAAACAAATGATCTAATAATCGATTGCTTGATTTATATATCCATTATTTAATATATGGAGTAATAGTATTATGTGGAGTATGAATGTTAACCTAAGGATGCTGTTGAGAAATCTTCAACTCTGCCACTCACCATCTCTGTGTTTTCCTTGGACCATCCTATGTGATAAACCCCTTGATCATTAATGGAGGAAGCCAGGGAGAGAGAGGACTGCTCTACAGAACCATGTGTCTCCTTCAGCCCCTTTAGCCAGCTCAGCAAACGAGTAGACTCCCTCTGGATAGCAAAACCATTCCCATCATTCCAAGAGTGCTACAGTAGTTTTCATTTTGTGTGTTAAAATAAGAAATGGACACATACTATTTTGTCTGGAAGTTTTTCATCTCTTCGCTGAGTAGCCCACACCTGCCTGGCACAGTGCATGAACTCGTCAAAGCCAGCATTGGGGGAGAGAGAGTAGAACAAAGGGCCGTAGCCCATCACAGCATCGTGGAAGTAAATCACTTGATCTGTCTCAGTGTCATTCTCCCCAGCAGATATGGAAGCCAGTTCAACAAAGACTTTGACATCGCTCATATCTGTTGAGGAAGCATCAAGCATGCAGACATGAAGTTATGATAGAAAACATTGCACATCAAGTACACGTTTGTGAACAAAACAAAACAGTAACTGTTTAAAGCAAATATGTTTTGTAAGTGTAAATAACTGGAGTTTTCCTCACTTTTGAGGTCCTTTCTGACCCAGCAGACCAGATCATGGCTATTTAGAAACTCCTCCAGACAAGCAGTCTGCTGGTTGGTCACAGTGGAGAGTTGTTGCGTGGCACTGATCAGGCTTTTAGAAAGTGAAGCCAGGGACCTCTGCTTAAATAAGCCTCCTTTCTGTAAGGTAAGGATACACAGGGTCAGAGAAAACACAATACATAAACCACAAAACAAATGAACATTAAAGCCTCCAAAAATAAACTAAAGCATACAAATAAATACTAATGGAAATTCATGGATCACAGCCCTTACCAGTTGGGTGAGTTCTTGGATCTCACTGAAGTCCCCAGAAAGCTTCATCTTAGTTGCGATATTTAACACGGAAGTGGCTGCAGCTGCCACCTCAAGGAGCTGTCGATAATCCTGGATTTGACCGAGTCTAGTCTCCACCCAGTTGTCCTCACATCTGAACCCTCTCGCCTCAGACAGCAACGCAGACATCAAAATCAGCTCCGCTTTCATTAGTTTCCCATCCCCCAGGTCACCTGTGTCCGTCAAAGCCTGGTCGAGCTGCGTGAATCTGATGTTCGCATTAGCGATCTTCTCGCCGAGCTGAATGTAATCATGCAATAGCGGTTTCCAGATCATGTCACTGGCCTGTGTTAGTTTCATTGGAATAGGAGCTGCGTCTGAATTTTTCGTCAAGTCCATGGACGCAGCCTTCTTAACCCAGGATGTGAGAATCAGGTTGCTATCACGCAGGCGATGCATTTCTTTGGCCATTTCTAGGACCTTTGGGCTGAGCGGATACCAGAGGAGCTGGGCAGCATATTTTTCATTCGATTGCCCCTTGTCATAAACATTTTTCACTGACATCAGCTCATTCAGGCTCGTTGACTGGACATCCCTTCTGTGTTTCTCTTCAAGATAGAACATCTCAGCCACTGGATGAAAGCACAACTCGGGTTACTGGAAATAATCTGCCACCATGAACCGTACATTACCCTAGAGCAATGCATACTGCATTACTGAATTACAAGGAAACAAACCAATATATCTTCACCTGTGATGCTCTCTGTAACCTTGGCAATCATCTTTAACAGAGTGTGGATGTACTGTTTTTGCTGATTAAAAAACTTCAGCTCTGCATCTCTCTGAGTCAGAATGGCCTCTGCATCAAAATGGATGTGGAATGTGGACTTTTTCACATCTGTGAAAGATAACACAACACATAATTACAAGTGGTGAATAGAGTATTTTCCAACTTGGTGGTAAATTTAGAGTTGTGATAAATGCAAGCCACTTCTCATATTAGCCCCTTTTGCACAGCCTGTTCAAGCCGGCGTCGTTGCGCCTTTATTCCGCATCGCCGTTCTGTGTAAAAGGTACGGACACGGAATGGGGGGGCAGAGTTGATCCACCTCTGATCCGGCAGCGGAGGTAGTAACAGAGGTGAAACGGTGCAGAGCCGCAGTCTGTGTAAAAGGGACAGCCGGCCGGACAGCGGTATGACGTTCGGATGACCAAGTTTTTCATTGGTCAGAGGATGCGCCTTGTCATAGCGCTGCAGATATTCCTCTATAATCCAATTAGAATTTATATGCTTTATTATAATAATAATAATAATAATAATAATAATAATAAAATATATTTTTAATAATAATTTTTTAATGCTCAAATTTAGAACTAGAGGTGTGGTCATTTTCAACCTGTCCTACGAATAAATAAAATAATAAAACAGCCTCCGGAGAAGGAAGGAACCTTCTGTCCGCGCGTCTCAGTGCTCCGGCAACTACAGTCCACAGCTCCGCTGTCAGCACCGTCCTCACCCGAGGCTGTGGGGTCTATTAAATTCAATAATTAAAAAAATAATTTTTGAATTTTAAATAGTTTATTGAACCATTGTGATCATTTTCAACCTGTTTTTCTGGCCGACGCTGTGGTGTACGTCGCGCACCATGATGACGCCCACGCGATTCCGGGAAGCCGGCATCGCGGCATGCTGTCTAAAAGCACCGGGGTGGCAATATGCCGGCATTGTTTGGTTCAGTGTGAAAAGGCAAAGCCGCAATATAGGCAGGTCGCCTTTGCGGCATTATTGCGGGATCTCTGTGTAAAAGGGGCTATTCATTCATGATTACATAAGAATTGAAATAAAAGTTCATACAGCTGTGGTAAAGTTTCTTAAATTGGTCTTTGTGCTCCAGGGTTGTCTGCAGGTGTCCCAGTAATACGTGGCCTTGAAACAGTGAATCCACCAGAAATGCCATTCTATCTTGACAGCTGTGGACAATTTGGCAAGCTGCATCATCAAGCTCTATTGTCTTCCACTCTACAACAAAGAATGTATATTGCATGTTATTAACAATGAAATACTAATAAAGAAAACCTATATGACAAAATACATACAATACATCAATTACACCAATATAATGTGATTAATTACTTTAATCATTTGACTTATTATTAAAAGAATATATTAAGGAATTAAAATGAAGGGGGAAATACCGTGAGAGAGAAGGTGATTGATGGCTGACTGTGGATGAAGCAACTGCAACACACAGTTGCTGTCAAATCGAGTGGCTGACTCGACAATAATGGAGGACAGGATGGAACGAGGAGGATGCTCCACTTTAGAAGCAAGAGTGCGCATCAAGTCTCCCTCTTTCTCTTTCTGTGAACACACGTGCTTTAAATGAGTCACACCGCGATCAAACATGAGCATTTCCTTAAATAACGATGCAATAATGATGCTCAATTAACACAAGAACCTGCTTTTACAAGCCATCAACTGCTGATATTTTCTCCTGAAATCACCTTCCAACGTCGAGGCCATAAGGTCAACGTGCCTGGGTCACACCGTATCAAAAAGTAACCAGTGTCGTTGCTTTTAGTTTTGGGGAAATATTTTGTCTCAGTAATTTAACTTTGTTTTATCTGTAACTCGTAGAGCGTACGCCATACATGAGAAAGTACGCCCTCGAACATGTGCACGTACCTGACAAATGCCTTTTATAGCAGACTGGCACAGCTCGTGGAAACAGCTTTGTAAGATATGGTGGCTTTTCCTTATAGGCTCCACCGATGAGTTCAGACAGCATACCACGACTTTATCCTCGTCACTGGCCTGTAGGAAGAACCAAAGTCATAGTTGACGATCTCAAATGTAACAGCAGACTAAACAAGTGTAGCATCTGCCCTAGTGGACCGGCATACGACCCACTTCACAGAACTCAGAATCGGAAAGCGATCTCAGCATCGAGGCAGGGACACTGAATCCAGCAGCTCTCCCGTTCCTTTCGCCCACACTAGAGTTACAGATTTATTTAGGCTGGTCAACGTCCAAGCCCTAACCCCCCCCCCCCC